>JACXGM010001180.1:0-36562 GCA_016801145.1 Umbra pygmaea
CTAGATGTTTGACAATCTGGTTGTTAACCTGGCTTTCGAAGACTTTAGAGAGACAGGGCAGGATGGATATGGGTCTATAACAGTTAGGGTCGAGAGTGTCCCCCCCTTTGAAAAGAGGGATAATTGCAGCTATTTTCCAGTCTTTTGGGATCTCTGAGGATACGAGCGAAAGGTTAAACAGGCTAGTAATGGGAGCTGATGATGGGTCTGAGGATTTCATCCCGGTTCCGAACAGCAGTCAGGGTACCGTTGGCTAGCACATGGAGGTCTGTGTGACCCTCAAAGCACATCCCTCCCTAGACCATCACTGACCCACTGCCAAACCGGTCATGCTTTATGATGTTGCAGGCAGCATATTGTTCACCCCGGCGTCTCTGGACTCTTTCAAGGTGCTCAGTGTGAACCTGCTATGATGAGAACAGGGTGAAGTCACTGGGGTGCTAATGGTAGACCGGCCAATTCTGGTGTTCTCTGGCGAATGCCAATCGAGCTGCATGGTGCTGGGCTGTGAACACCAGGTCCCACTAGAGAACGTTGGGCTCTCATGTCACCCTCATGGAGTCTGTTGCTGACAGTTCACACCAGTAGCCCGCTGGATGTACAGTAATTCTGTAGGGTTCTGGCAGTGCTTCGTCTGGTCCTTCTTGTACAAATGAGCAGATACCAGCTTATGAATTCAAAACTGAAGTCAAGAACAATAAGGAGAGAGCAATTATCTGTGGCCACCACTTGAAAACCATTCCCTTTTTGGGGGTTGTCTTGCAGTTGCCTGTCCAGTGTTTTTTTGAGCAATACATAATGTAGTGATAAAAGGCCCTTTGTGTCAGTGACAAACAGGAATCATCAATTCCTGATAGAATTCCATTCACAAAACAATGGCAGGAATTCTACACATCTGACAATGTACACGCATGCTGAGCTGGCTCAGGCTCAACCTCTCTCAATTCAGTGAACATGATCCCACAGGTCAAAGAACAGACCGAACTAAAGAAAAGGCCCCCCTATCCATTGTCTAGACAGTTTGTTTTGGATTTGTCACAGTAATTAACCATTTTTCCTTAAAAAATGAATGTCTGCTGGACCTGTCAGCAACAATGTAGTAAAGAGACTAAAGAGAAGCCAACGTCAGCTGGGTAGGTTGGGTAAGTCACATCCCTGTAGGAACAGGGACAACATTTCTGGAAGACAACAAATTTAGTTTGAACAGGATTTATCTATTACTTTATGTAATGATTAATCATGAGAATCTTGGATTTGGATGTTACATATTGTTAAACATTCTAAGGCATGTAGAAAATATTGTATTTTTTAGGTATATTATAGATTATTTTTCAGGTAAGGCGTCACATGGCTTAGTGTTATGGAGTCAGACTTGTAGTCAGACGTTTGCCAGTTTGATTGCTGACATATGGGCAAGACACTTTACCCTAAGTTGCTCTAGGGAATATCCATGTGCTTCTTGTTCGCTCGAGATAAGAGCATCTGCTAAATTTCCCAAAAATGTATAGGTATGGTCCAAGAGAGGACTCTAAAGTTCACATTGTAACACATTAGCTTGCAGTTTAAGTTTTTGTCTGTTAGTACTGTACCTGTCCTCATTCTTTCTCAATATAGAAAAATATACAAAATTCCTCACTTAATAGGTAGATAAAATTACACTAGACTACTAGACGATTAGGCCACATAAACACCCCCAAGCACCTGCTGACCATGTTCCTACATCCCCTGGCCCCCTCCTTCATGTCCCCTCTGCCCCAGGGTAATGTCTGGGGTCAGGCCCAAGAGAAGGGAGGGCGGACTAGCCCAGGTCCATGCGGAGAAATGTCCGGCATGTGACCGCTCAGCCAGAGCAAACTTTGCACTCCCACTGTCTGTTTGTGTTAGTCAGACGACTTTTAAACCCTTTATCACCTGAGCTACTGGCCACGGCAGTTTGTTTAATCAGCACAACAATAAAGTAGTGAGAGAGAGCTGGTAGCATGAGCTGAGGTTGCCTGCCCGCCTGCCTGGCTGTGCTGGAACAGAGAGTCATGTGATGGAAAGGCACGTGTTGCCGAGGGGTATCGGATCTCCAGCTCTCCCATCAGCTTTAACTGCGCTGCATTTCGCTACTGACTCACCGTCCTTCCTGTTCCATGGAGAGACCGGACAGCCAATCAGAGTGCCAAGCCCTGAATGCTTTGCATATCTGTCCACTCCACTGCTTTTCTTCCAGTATGAGAGGCGTTTACCTGGAAAAGTGCCTAAGCACTGTTCTGCTGTGTATGTCACAGACACGTAACATATCATTGGGTCAAATTGTACATTGTGGTTTTCGTTGTAGAGCATGACGTTTATCTGCAGTTCTCTGTTCTCTGAATGAATGAAGTGTAGTTAGCGATAAGAGACACAATTTCCCACACTTGCTGTCTAACATACTGTATATTGATTTATTAAGAGCAGTTACTGTAGGTGACATTGTGTGTCAGAAGGCTCAGTAGTTTGGGAGTCAGACTTGTAGTTGGACAGATGACGGTTTGATTCCAGAATGATTCCCAACATTTTGTTGTGTCCTTGAGCAAAGAACTTTACACTAAGTGGCTAAATGGAATGTCCCTGTACTTATTGTAAGTTGCTTTGAATAAGATGGTCTGCTAAATCACTTACAGTCATATGCAAACGTTTAGGCACCCCTGACAATTTCCATGATTTTCATTTATAAATAATTGGGTGTTTGGATGAGCAATTTCATTTGGATCTACCAAATAACTGAAAGACAGTAATATTTCAGTAGTGAAATTAGGTTTTTTGGAAGAACAGAAAATGTGCAATAAGCATCAAAATGAAATTAGACAGGTGCATAAATTTGGGCACACCAACAGATATATCACACCAGCAGATATATTAGTTGAGTCTACTTTAGCAGAAATATCAGCCTGTAGACACTACCTATAGCCTGTAATGTATCTGGATTCTGGAGGAAGGTATTTTGGACCATTCCTCTTTGCAAAACATCTCCAGTTCAGTTAGGTTTGATGGTTGCCGAGCATGGACAGCCCGCTTCAAATCACCCCACAGAGTTTCAATGATATTCAGGTCTGGGGACTGGGATGGCCATTCCAGAACATTGTACGTGTTCCTCTGCATAAATGCCAAAGTAGATTTTGAGCAGTGTTTTGGGTTGTTGCCTTGTTGAAATATCCAGCCCCTTCAACTTTGTAACTGTTTCCTCTACTTCAACTTTGTGACTGATATCTCTACATTACTATCAAGTATCTGTTGATATTGAGTGGAATCCATGCAACCTTCAACTTTAACAACATTCCCAGTACCGGCACTTGCCAAACAGAACCTCCACCAAATTTTACTTTGGTTAGCAAGTGTTTGTCTTGGAATGCTGTGTTCTTTTGCCGCCATGCATAACACCCCTTGTTATGACCAAATAACTCCATCTTTGTTTCATCAGTCCACAGCACCTTCTTCCAAAATGAAGCTGGCTTGTATAAATATGCGTTTGCATACCTCAAGTGACTCTGTTTGTGGCGTGTGTGCAGAAAAGGCTTCTCTTGCATCTCTCCCGTACAGCTAGTACTTGTGCAAAGTGCGGTGAATTGTTGAACGATGCAGACTGACACCATCTGCAGCAAGATGATGTTGTAGGTCTGTAGAGGTGGTCTGTGGGATGTTTTTTTCAGGTCATTTGAGAGTTTTTTTGAGGACCCCATGTTGCCACTCTTCAAAGGAGAGTCAAAGAGAACAACAACTTTCAATTGGCCACCTTAAATACCTTTTCTCATGATTGGATGCACCTGTCTATGAAGTTCAAGGCTTAATGAGCTCAAAAAACAAATAGTGTGTTCCAATTAATCAGTGCTAGGTAGTTACAGGTATTAAAATTAACAAAATGACAAGGGTGCCCAAATTTCGTTTTGATGCATATTGCACATTTTCTGTTAATCCAATGAACCTCATTTCACAACTGAAATATTACTGTGTCCTTCAGTTATTTGATAGGTCAAAATGAAATTGCTGATCAAAACACCCAATTATTTATAAATAAAACTCATGGAAATTGTCAGGGGTGCCTAAACCTTTGCATACGACTGTAAAAATACAGTAATGGTACTGTAAGTCAATAGCTATCTTTTACTATGGATTGTCTTTGTAACATGTTGTTGTAACATTTGGATGCAGAGTCAATCAGCATTTTATCTGAACATGTTACCAGAAGAAAAACAAGCCAAACTTTCAATGAAACAATCTCCTACAAATAATAAAATGTTTGCTTCCAGAACAAAATATGAATTTCAACATAATGTAAAACACCAGCATCAATAGTTTCTTCTAGTTCCTGTTTGGACAGCTCCAAACCATACATTACTGGCATAATGGAAAGGGCATCAATGAGGTCGACCCATTGACCTACGGGCCAACATATGATTGGACATAATGAACCTGGTTCCCAAATCACACCCTATTCAATTCATGGTCTACAACTTGACAAGGACCAATCAGACTCAGTTTTATTTGCCAAATACATTTACATCTGCAGGATCTTCAATCCTACATACTGATTATAAACAAGTAATTTAACACACAGACTGTAAACAAACAGGAAATAAAAATTAAATACTAATAAATTGTATAGATATTATACTGCTGTGACAGACTAGACTTTGAACTAAATTCTTATTGTGGCAACATGCCATGAAACTCATGGATGTTGCACTCCTTTCACTCCCATTGATCACAACCGATAAAAATACCCACATTCCCAATCAAACAATGGTGTGCCTGTTTTCTAAAAAAACACTGTGTAAAACCTATTGATTTACGCCCTTGATCAACTAGGTTTGGCTGGACAGAACATGAAGCACGCAGATGCAGTGTATTGACCTCACATCAGGCCTCTTCTCCTGACAGATCAATGAGATGACAGAATTGATTAAATGGGGCACTACTGATTGACAACCTTACATAGCCTGGTCTTAGTAGTAAAACACAACAACATTTTCACTAACCTGGTACCGAATCAGTTTGTGTTGTACAGCCAACTCATTTGGTCTTTGTCATTAAGTACACAAGGAAGATCATAGGACCAGGCTATGTTATCACCACTAGCAGATATAGTATCAGGCATGCCATTAGTTGACACTGCGTAAACGTTTAACCTAATGAGAGCAAGTGGGCTTGTAGTCCATTACGACTGTAAAACATTTTTCCTTTCAAAGTGCGGCACTGCATAGAACCAGAAATCTCTCAGTTTGGATAGCCAACATGTGCTTTAGAGAGGTTTATACAGTCATATGCAAATGTTTAGGCATCAAATAACTGAAGGACACCGTACTATTTCAATAGTGAAATTAGCTTTATTGGATGAACAGAAAATGTGCAATATGCAAAATGAAATTGCCGAGCATGGACAGCCCACTTCAAATCATCCCACAGATTTTCAATGATATTCAGGTCTGGAGACTGGGATGGCCATTCCAGAACATTGTACTTGTTCATCTGTATAAATGCCAGAGAAGGTTTGAGCAGTGTTTTGGGTCGTTGTCTTGTTGAAATATCCAGCCCCGGCGTAACTTTAACTTTAGACTGATTCCTCTAAATTATTCTCTAGTATCTGCTGATATTGAGTGGAATCCATGCAACCCTCAACTTTAACAACATTCCCAGTACCGGCACTGGCCAAACAGCCCCACAGCATGATGGAACCTCCACCAAATTTTACTTTGGGTAGCAAGTGTTTGTCTTGGAATGCTGTGTTCTTTTGCCGCCATGCATAACACCCCTTTTATGACCAAATAATTTCATCTTTGTTTCATCAGTCCACAGCACTTTCTACCAAAATGAAGCTGCCTGTCCAAATGTGCGTTTGCATACCTCAAGCGACTCTATTTGTGGTGTGTGTGCAGAAAAGGCTTGTTCCGCATCACTCTCCCATATAGCTTTTCCTTGTGCAAAGTGTGCTGAATTGTTGAACGATACACAGTGAAACCATCTGCGGCAAGATTATGTTGTAGGTCTTTGGAGGTGGTCTGTGGGCTGTTTTTTACCGTTCTCACCATCTTTCGCCTTTGCCTCTCCGATATTTTACTTGGCCTGACACTTTTGGCCTTAACAAGAACTGTGCCTGTGGTCTTCCATTTCCTCACTATGTTCCTCACAGTGGATACTGACAGCATAATATCTTTGCATAGCTTTTTTTTGTAGCCTTCCGCAAAACCATAATATTTAACAACCTTTGTTTTCAGGTCATTTGAGAGTTATTTTGAGGACCCCATGTTGCCATTCTTCACAGGAGAGTCAAAGAGAACAACAACTTGCAATTGGCCACCTTAAATACGTTTTCTCATGATTGGATGCACCTGTCTATAAGGTTCAAGGCTTAATGAGCTCACCAAACCAATTGTGTGTTCCAATTAATCAGTGCTAGATAGTTACAGGTATTCAAATCAACAAAATGACAAGGGTGCCCAAATGTATGCACCTGTCTAATTTCATTTCAATGCATATTGCCCTTTTTCGGTTAATCCAATGTACCTCATTTCACTCCCAAAAAATGACTGTGTCATTCAGTTATTTGATAGATCAAAATGAAATTCCTGATCCAAACACCCAATTATTTATAAATGAAAATCATGGAAATTGTCAGGGGTACCTAAACCTTTGCATATGACTGTATGTACGGCTCTGTTGATGCATTTTGTTCTTGAACAGCTCTGCATCATATGTTGACATTTTTGTTGACTTGTTTATTGATGAGCAGAATGTAATTATTACACAATGGTGACCATCATTTTAGGAAATTAAAAATAAGCATAACTGGTTGTTAATAAAAGCAAATTCGTTAAATTCTTTGAAGGGTATTTCTATGAATAAATGGCCAATATGTGATTTCAGGGTCAACATTTCAAAATTGTTGCATTAATATAATATTCTAGCAGCTTAATATGGGTTGATATACAAATATCAATGAGAACACATCTCTAAATAGCCTCCAGAAAACACTGACATGTCATTCAACATGTTCTACCGCCTGGAACGGTGGAACGGTGACTGGTGGAATAGCACAAAGGACCAATGTTAACTATTTGTTGCACGCTTTCATGGGGATTATGAACCATCACGATGACTCTCAATGGGAAATAGAAAAACAACTGATAATCTCCACTGCATTTCCTTTATCATATCACCTCTTTCTTGACACTATGACGATAAGAATAAGGGGAGGGTCTTCTGACCTTCTTATCCAATGGGTTGGGAGACAGAGACGAAAGAGGATGCAACAAATTATGTAAATGTAATTCAAATTCTTCCAAGGAGAGAGCAAACAAAGGTTTGACAACTGTTAACATTTTAGAGTCTCTGCCTGATGAGTGACAAACATAGCAGGCTATCCCAATATACATACCCTGTCCAGAAACAACTCGTAGCCCCTACCCTCTTGAGTCTAACACCTGTCGAGATCTGAAGGGGATTGTTGGGTGGTGACATGGCGAGAACTTGACATTACCCTTTGCGTTGGTGGAATTTTCCGTATCAATTTCTAGACAGTCAGAACCCCGCAACCTTTAGGATTTGTGGTGGACCTTCATCATGACACTGACGGCATTGGTTGGATGTTTCATTTAACTGACACCAACCAATTTGCACAGGTGTTAGCGCTACACTCGCAGTCTGACCCACATATCAGGCATCAGACAGTTTTGGGCAACTCGATACAGTTAGTGTGCAAAGTCCCACTGAAGTTTTCGCAGAAGAAAAAACAGAAACAGGTAGAATTGCTGTCTTAACATTGTCACAGTGTACATACAGTATATCAAGTCTGTTTAAACTGTTCAGTGTGTCAGGGACTATTATATTATTGTATTTCCCACAATTCTACATATTTTCTATGTCTAATGTAAGATACGAACATAGACAATAAAAGTAAAAACATGAATTGGGGCCTATGGAAAACAAGAATATAAAGATACACGGACCATAATCTCAGGAATAATCATGTTATCCAGGATGTAGTCTCAACATATTTTCTTTTTAAAATCACACCAACATTCATTCATTCATTTAAAATCATTCATTCATTTAAAATCACACCAACATTCCCTCATTCATTTAAAATCACACCAACATTCATTCCAATACTTTTCTGTTGTTCAGTAACATGTTGTATAAAATGAGCTGTTGATCATTCAACTTTCATTCAGAAAATAATTTCATGAATCAGCTGATGTAGTGCGATACTGTCACCATTTATATTTTCAGATGTTTTATAACATGCTGATAAGACAAAACATCTACAGTACATTCAGTTTTGTCTTTGAAGTCATGTCTTGACACAGCCTTTCTTTACATCACCACGTCTTATACTGTAGCAACAATTGTATTAAAATTTTAGGCAAACCATAAACAAACAATACCATAAACAAACAAAACATAATTTGAATGCATTTGGCTGGCACTCCATTGCCTCATCATGGTAATTGTATAATGTTAAAAATGTCATATTGATGGAGGACTCTTTGATCAACTGACAGCTGATGCAAGAATAAAATTGCAAGTCAGAGCTTTTTTAATTTTTTAATTTAACCTTTATTTAACCAGGTGAGTTGACTAAGAACAATTTCTTATTTACAGCAACAACCTGGGAGCAATTAGGGTAAAGTGTCTTGCCCAAGGACACAACGACATTTGGCTCAGTCGGGAATCGAACTGGCAACCTTCTGACTACAAGTCTGACTCCCTACCCACTGAGCCATCTGCGCCCCCTGTACGCCCCCACCTTGACGTACAGTATCTTAGATACTATTGGTACAATGTTGACATAGTTAAAATAAAATTGCACTGATTGGGATCATTGCACATTGAGTAAACTGCACTGTGAGAGGACTTATTTATAGAACAAGATGGTCAGTGTAGCCAAACAAATATCTTTTACAATACAATTTATATTAGTTCACATTTTAAAATCAGATGGTGCCAAACAAGAGTTTTTTAATACTGCAAAATTTCAAATAATTAGCTATAGTTTTTATAAATCTGCTGAATCTAGGCCCAAGTGATTTTTTATCCATTCAGGTAGTCTGTGTGAACCACTTATCAATTAAGTAATTATATTCAGAGACATACTGTAATTATTTGTTTGATCTCAAATCGGTCAGAGCATTTCCCCCCTCTACACCATCTGCAGGGATACTAATACACAAGTCAATATTCATGAGAAATGGAAGCCTGTGATGCCACTTCCACATTTGGATGTTAACAAGGAAACACTCAATCTTCTCAAATTCTTAATACATTTACAAAACTGGTTGAACCTACCATGCCATTGTATCAAGAAACAAACAACGCAAAACACACATCTCCAATACTTAAAGGAACTTTCCACAGTAAATCAGATTCTTAATATAATATTTACAAATGTTACCATTGCTGATTAATGTCATATACAATGCTGTGCCTACCAACGCATCCGAGAACAACTGAGAGTATTGAGAGAACAACTGAGAGTACTGAGAGAACAACTGAGAGTACTGAGAGAACAACTGAGAGTACTGAGAGACCAACTGAGAGTATTTCAGTTGCTTCTTTATCAGTCTGCACGTGAATTATCACAAGATCCAGAATTTAAAGACAAATTAGAGGCCGAGCAACTCGCTTCAAGTGACGTTGAATGTAGCCTAAGCCATTGGCCTAGTTAGCTATTCACCGTACCCCGTAACATTTACAAAACCGGTCACGAAATTGTCTGGGAGCTATATGACCTATCTTGCTTCAGTAGGTACAGGTGAACAATAATCTGTCACAGATAAGTTTCAAAATGACATTGCAAGTATCACACAATATGCATAAATACAAGATATAGCTAGTGCGAGCTTTCGGTTTGAGCATAAGAACAGGGTAGTCGTACGTGGAAGAGGCCATTTTAGCCAACTTTTATACGTTTTTACATAGCATTCAAACTTCTACCATAGCACAATTTATTTAAATTTTATTTATTAGTTTCTAACTCACCTTTCCCACCAAATGCCGTTGATTTCTAAGGGAAAAAAAATGTTTTTTTTTGGTCCCGCTGATTCAGGCCTAGCACCTGCCTCCACCGAGTCTCACCCTGTCACTCTAGTGAAGCTGGAATCCCACCTGAAGGCCTTCAGAGTGGAATTAATCCTGGATATTACTGCTGCTTTTGCAGTCCAGGTGAAAACAGCAATGAACACAGCTCTAGTCCCGTTATCTCAGCTTTGGAGGGGGTGCGGGCGGCGGCTGAGGAACAGTCACACCGGTTTAAAGGCTTTGAACACGACCTGTCTGATTATAGTGACCGGGTTGCCATTTTTCACTTCATTTTTTTATTTAGTATACAGGAAAGTTAAAAGTAACATTAAGTTACGATATAAACAGGCCTGACTCAGTTTAAAAACTGGTTTCCAGCGGGTTCCTGTTCTGCAGAGACATAGAATGTAGAACAAAGTTACGGGACATTTATACAGGACATTAGCACGGGCCAAGCAGATACAGACAACTGAAAACGACAATACAAACAGTGCAAACAAGACTTGGACAATACATGACAATCAATGTGTACAAATGCCACTACTGCTAACTATTGCTGTACTGTAATATCTGTGTGATTGGACTTCTAGAGTGGGTTGAGCAGTCGACCCGATAGGGTTTTTGGCTGTTTTTTTCGTGGAAGCCCTTCCTTCTATCTTCCCGTCCCCCCGAAGTTAGAAAGAGCACATCGTATTGGAAGACTTCCTGCGGGCGGGGGTGAGAGCTGCATCCAGCTCTTCATAACTCGCTTCCACTTCTTCAGCAACAAGGAGCCTGTGTTGTGTCGCAAGGAAAGAGAGGACATTGTCTATCGCGGCAGGAAAGTTTTTTTTTCCAGATTTCAGCACAGGAGTGTTAATGAAGAGGGCTCAATTTCTCCCTATCAAATGACTGCTGCACAATAAAGGGGTAATGTTTTCCCTGCGCTTCCCTGAGCGCTTTCATGTCAAACATCCAGGGCAGAAAGCACAGTTCGACTCCCACAAAGAGGCCCAAAGATGGTATGAGAGACACTTTGCGAAAGCGTGTGCTTCTTCGTGTACAATCACAATGGATGGCAGCGCATGATAATGCATTGGTACATGCATTGCAAACTGAGTCCTTGCTAATAAGACTGTGACCAATGGCATTGTTTTGTTTAACTAGTAGACTGTAATCAAGAGCATGTTTTCATTTATAAAAAATAGTCTGGTCTATTTGTTTAAAAACTCCATAAGAAGTGCATTTGGCTTGCTTGGATAAATTTGTAGGATTATTGTGGTGCACTTCTAATTTGGAGGTTTTCATTCTCTCTCTTTCGCCGAGGTATTATCTGGCTGTGGCTCCATTGTTATAGGATTAGAGTCTTCTGTGTGATAATATTGTTTATGTTTTTATTTACTTATTTTATATTTTGTAGAGGGACATTTAAAACACTTACTATACTTACCAAAGTTTGCTCCTGCTCCTACGCTCATGGACAACTCCTACTCACTCATTCCTTCCTCTGCAAGAGGCAAGATTCAGGATTTCTCTTGGCACAGCTAAAAAAAGAATTACAACTTTCAGAGACGTTTCTCACGTCACATATACATCAGCTTGAGGCTGCCCAAGTAAAAAAAAGTATATTTAAATTATACTCCAGTATTACACTTCTAGTATACTTATGTTTAACCATAAGTATGTATTCAATGTATTTAAGTATATTTGAAGTATACTTTCAAAATATACATACCAAAATAATATATTAGAAGTATATTTAGGATAAATAAAATAAATTTCAAGTACATTTAAATATACTTTTTTTTTACGTGGGTGCGCAGTACGCTCGGCTACCTCCGAAAAAGTGCTTCTAATTGGCTTGACTTGCTCTCCATAGGAATGAATGGTGTCTGTTGGTCCATTCATATACTGTCACTGGGTGCAACAGATATAAATATAAAGTCCGACGTAAAGTGCATTTTAGTTCAGTTACGACCTATATAGGTCCATCTGGTGCAACCGGCCCCAGGAGTGATTCTTTAAAATTAAAATATGGTACTAGGTAGGCATAACGCAATCATATTGCAAGTAATCTCTAACATCCAATTTTGATATTTGAGAAAACAATGAAAGTATCATTTTACATTATTTGAACAAATGTAATTTACAATTAAATGACAAATACAATGTTCCATTGTTTATAGGTCCTGCTGGAAGATTTGGCCAAGATGACAGCTAGACACTAAAGCCATCAAATAGTTGTGGGTTAATAAAACCAAATCCTTTAGGTTTGGATAACTTCTTTAACCCTTTAAAGTTCGACTCAACCGTTTGGTAGAGCACACAATGGTTTTTTTTGCAGCAAGGACATTAAAGGGTTAAAGCCAATGAATCAGGCAGCCATGTGATTATATGCGTGTTTGTGTGTTTGTGTGTAGTGGGAAAACACATTACTAAGCTAATCACGTAGAAACTAAATATAAAATTCTTACTAACATAAGACAACATAAGACATCACCGGGTGCCAGAGTTTAGTTGTAAATGACAGCCTATAATAAGGGGGGCACATAGGCTACTGTACATTTTACACAGGCAGCTAAATTCTGATATACACTTTATTCGGTTTAAAAGAGATCTGATGTGAATAGATCTGTTGGTATTGGGGGAAAGACCAATAAGTAAACCAAAGGTAGTTCATTTAATATTTACACTTGTGACTAGTTGAAATAAGAAGTTGATGTGAAACAGGTTAATAATGATTGTTTATAAGGATATGCCAAAAAAGTTTGAGTCCTTCAAGAGTAAGGATGGGTCGAGGCTTGCCAATCTGCCAACAGATGCATCAGTTAATAATCCAACACTTTGAGAACAACATTCCCCAAAGACAAATCGGTAGGATTTTGGGCCGTTCACCTTCTACAGTGTACAATGTATCCATTGAAATCTAAGTGCGCAAAGGCGATGGCCGAAAACCACCTCTGAATGCATGTGATCTCCAATCACTCAGACATTACTATCTTAGAAAAACAGTCATGAGTTTGTAATGGATATCCTGACATTGGCTCGGGAATACTTTGGCAAACCTTTCTCAGTCAACACCATTTTCAATTGCATCCACAGATGCAAGTTGAGGCCTTACTATGCAAAGCAGAAGCCATACATCCACAATGTCCAGAAGTGCCACTGACTCCTCTGGTCTTGGTCTTATCTGCGATGGAAAGCAACACAGTAAAATTGTTGTTTGTGCTTCAACGAGTCAATATTTCAAATAGTGGCAAAACTGCCATTTTCTCCAGGCCAAAGAGGAAAAGGACCATCCAAGCTGTTATCAGTGTCCGGTCCAAAAGCCAGCATCTGTCATGATATGTGGATGTGTCAGTGCCCATGACATGGGTAAGTTTCAGATCTGTCGGGGCACCATTAAAGGACAACTCCGGCGCAAAATGAACCTAACACGGCGTTTGTGGTCGACTGGTCGAGTCTGTTTTCCGAAGATGCCGCCCGGTTGTAAACACGAACGGTAATGTCTTTTAAACTATATTTCTAATAAACTGTCTGTACACTTACAAAATTCTCAATGCTTACGGTTTGCATGTAGGGACCCTCATTATGCTACCGTGGAAGTGTGGTGCTATTTTGAGCCTTGTTAGTGGTATATAATAGAGATACATTTTTACTTCATCCATGCCACACAACTAGCATTATAAGGTCATTATCAGTTCACCCTAAAACTCGGCACATTCGATTATCATGAAATCATATCCCAGAGAACGGTTGACTCTGTACCAATGTGTTATTAACCCCTAGGTTAATTTTTCACCAGAGTTGTCCTTTAATGCAGAAAGATATGTACACATTTTAGATCAACATATGCAGCTATCAAGACCTTGTCTTTTCCAGGGACGTCCCTGCATTTGTCAGCAGGACAATACCAAACCAAATTTTGCCAGGATCCCAAGTGCATGGTTGAGTAAGCAAAGAGTGCGGGTGCTAACATGGCTTGCCTGCAGTCCTGACCTGTCTCCGATTGAGAATGTGTGGAGCAGTTTGAAGCGCAAAATAACGCAACGAATGCAGTGTGCAGCTGAAGACATGCATAAGAGATGAATGGGGGAAAATCTGCTTACTAAACTATTCAGTGTGTTCAGTGTCCAAACTATCACAGTTAGAATGAGGACTGTGCCATATGTAGAGTTTGAAGCCCCCCTGTGATCAGGACGTTCATGTCACTTTCTACCATTCATTCATTGGACTTCATCACACCTGTCTTCGTTTGTCATTGATCATTGTTTACCAGCTGCTCCTTGACATCAATTAGTGTTTGTATAATTGTTCCTCTGCTCCCTTGTTCTGTGTGTTGCATTGTACCCTGTGTATGTGAAGAAAAGGTTAAGATCTACTAATAGCCAGTAAATACTTGTCCATGTTCATACTACTTTATTATTCTATGAGTAATTCCTGAAGATGTCTCAATCTACTTATACCATTGATTACTATTCCGTGCCTGTACCACGTTAAGTATTGTAGGTAATTGCTGCTGTGTGAGTTTTCAACCTGAGAAGTTTAAAATCTATGTAAACTCAGCTCTAGCTCTTTCGTGATCACACTACTTTAAAATGTGTTTGGTGATGCATAGAGGTTTATTGCTTTTGTGTCCAGATCTACAATTAAAACAGTGATGTGAAGATCCTGCATTCTGCCTTCTTCCAACAATCATATCATCACCCTAATGCATAATAAGTGTTATTATAAGAACAGATGATGTTGCAGAGTGTTAAACAGTTGACAGTCACAACGTATTTGGTGTATGTTGCAATAATCAGATTTGAAAATAGTGTATATTAAGTCCCTTTTTGCCATGAAAATTAACTTAATCCCAGAAAAACAATTTTCCACTAACCTTGCCTGGTCGGCAGCTCCACAACTCCCTGGACAGATGCGTGATGGTGAAGGGCGCTCACATGTTTCACCCAACCACATGTCGCTGAGCCGGCCGATTGTGGTTGCAGTTGCACTGCTTATCCACACGGAAGCCTTTAGTCAGATCATGTGTGGGTTGAATACTCTCACCTACTATACTTCCACGATTGCTCACAAGAAGATGGTGGAGAGGGACGTGACAAGGTAGATAATCCAATTTAACTATTCCAATTTGCGCTGCCTCGTGCTGAAGGTTCCGGGCATAGTCGGAAAAAAAAGTCAGGCTCAAATGACTGACTATCATGATATAGGTTGTCCTGCATGGCAGCGATTTAGCCCACTCCATCATTACAGACCCAAATGAAACTACTCATAGCTCTGGACCTAAAGCAAGGAGATGAATGTGTGAGAAGACTTGAATGAAAACGCTTTGAATTGTCTGGAGATGTGAAATTAATGTAAAATATAACACTGTTTATAAATACACTCTAAAAACAAAAGGTTCTAAATAGCACTAAAAGTGGTTCATGGCTTGTAATCATAGGGGAACCACTTTAAGTGCTATATAGCACCTATCTTTTAGAATGGTGCTATGTAGAACCATAAAAGGTTCAATATAACACCTGAATCACCCCAAAGAACCGATGAAGAACCGCTGAAGAACCAAACTTGGCTTAACAGTTTCTTTAAATAGTTAAGGTGCTATATAGCACCACTACTTCTCCAGCGGTTCTTCAGCGGTTCTTAAGCGGTTCTTCGGCGGTTCTATGAAGTGCTTAAGGTGCTATATGGCACCTCTTATGGTTCTACATGGCACCATTTTTAAAGATATGAGCTACATAGCACTTAAAGTGGTTCCCCTATGATTACAAGCCATGAACCACTTTTAGTGCTATTTAGAACCTTTTGTTTTTAGAGTGTAGGTACACCTTTGACCAGGAGGTTAATTTCTTCAATCTCTCTAATACAATAGGCTATGCCTACAAATTCTGACTCACAGTGTGAAGTCAAAATTGCTATTTTTGATGTACACAATAGATGTTTGAAAATACGATTCAAAGATAAATATGAGGCAAGATTACATATTCAAATTTTTATTTTATTGCTGTTTCAATACATATTTTACAAACAAAAAATAACAGTACTTCAATGTTCCATCCCTTAAATGTATGTGAGCATATGTATTGGGGCATTTTTATTTTTTTACACCCAGCACAGCCAGAAGAGGAATGGCAACTCCACTGAGTCTGGATCCTCTCTAGGTTTCTTCCTGGAAAACAAATTACTGTGGAGTTTTTCCTAGACACTGTGCTTCAAATTCAAATTATTGCTTGCTCTTTGGGGTTCTGGGCTGGGTATCTGTAAAATCACTTTGTGACAATTGCTAATGTAAAAGGGCCTTTATAAAATGTATTTGATTGATTGATTGATGCATTTGATTGATTGATTGATTGATTGATTGATTGACATAGCTCACAGGTGTTTCTAATAGACCATGCTTTTCCTGTTGCAATGACTGTTCACACATATGAGCTATGCGTATGTAGTCTCAGTGCAGATACATCTCTGAAAGGGCTTTTATTCTTAGTTACTAAAACGCATATTAATATTTTAATCGTATTTTAATGACTTGAGTGTACAGCAAAGACAGCTATTTTTACTTTCTTGTCCCAATACTTATTGATGGCACTGTAAACAAACTGCCTTATCTAAACTGTATTATCGCCTTTGAATAGGTTTTAAAATTGTGATTTGATCAGCCTACGACAACGCCCTCACCCGGTAACAGAGGGAACTGAAAATGAACAGACCAGTATACTCCGCTCTCTGACTTCTCAGTTCTCATTCTCTAGAAGATGGCGGACTGCGCTTCACTGTTGGATGAGGAGCTCTCTTCCTTTGTCTTCAATTACCTGACAGAAAACTCCGGGAGCCAGGTAAGGAATGCTCATATTCTATATGTGCATGATCAGGTCTACCAGACCCAGGGTTCAAGTTTGCATGTTATTGGCAGATGCATGCATAATTTCATCTTCGCTCTTGCTGTCAGCATCTCCGCTCTGTAGTTAACCGGCGTCTTCAAACCTTGACGTCTGTGCTTCACGTGGAGTTTTAAGGAAATGTCATTAGCGCGAACAACGTGGCAATAAGAATTCATACACCTTAAAAATCGTTAAATTATTTTGGTTGTGCATAAAAACATTTTGTGTTATAGGCTAATAGCGAAATAACAATATTTGCTCTTAACTTTTACTCTATATTGACTCACTTCCTATTTATTCCAGCCAAATCATAGACAGCACGTGGTTATAGCCTCTAATCGCATGAACTTGACTTGTGGCTATTTATACGTCATTTTTTTATTAACTGTGCAAATACAGAAATATTAGTAAAAATATTGTATAGTTTGATTGTCAAGAAATGTGAATGTTTTAATGTTTGGTCATAACGCATAGATATTTTTCCATCAAACAAATATTGCCTACAAGCTGAGAAACCCGTGTTTTTTTACATCTTCATCTGTTATAATAAATCAATGCAATTGATTGTGTTGATAGTGTTTTATCAACCCTTTTACATTACATTCAAGGTCTTGAAGACTGGTTGCTACGGGTTTAGGCCTGTCGTACAGTGCGTTCCTCGCGATTTTACAGAGTTAGGAAGTCCAACACTGCAATTTAATGTCTATTCATTCATCCGATCATAGACGTCCTGAGTTTCAAGTGCTGCAAAAATGTGAAACGCCGAATATGTTGCCATCTGTGAAAATGCATGCCATTACGTTTTTGTAATCACTTGCGTAAGCAGCAAAACCTTGTGACCGCTATGTGTGTTTAAAATAATCGCAGAAATTAAATATTTCATTGTACAATACTAGTAATATTCCCAATAGACTTGATTCTAATCTACGATGAATAATATTACATTATATTAGGCTAGATCGAATTCCAATAATTTTGCTTTTAAATTATTTTATAAGGTTGGGTGTAACTTAATAAGTTCGTCGAACTGGAGCAAGTTGCACCCAGTGCGTATTTTGGCAGAATTTTTTTTAATGCTCTGATGGCCAATGTTTGTGATTTTAATCAAAAGTAACATTTGGTCCGATGTTAGTGTTACATCACGTTTAGCCGGGATTTGGGGTTGACAGTGCTGTGCCACTTTATCTCGTGACCAGAGTTATAGAACACAGAGTTGCTGCAGTCATGTGCTTTCTGCTGTTGTGCGTAGTAGTACGGAGGAGGCGTCTCTAGTGACGTGCATGGTTACACACCCTCTGGGTTGCATGTGACTGCTACTGCCGCGGTTGCTTCTAGGCAGCCTAGGTCACGATAGATTCACCGGTCTTCTCCAGTCTAGTCCGGCTAACCGGATCTAAAGATCAGTCTTACAACCACAACACAACCCTACAGAAATCGCAAACGTTTAAATTTTAGAAATCATTATTTTTCCTCCCACCTAAATACATTGTTACTGGTTCAACTTTTCGAAAGTACTTCCAATACCTACTTCCGGAACTAGTTCTATCTGTTTTAGAAGTCAGATTCTTGGTACTTTTTAATACATATTCAATACGCACTTCTGTTGTGTGTGTCATTAGGCTATTGAATGTGGTTTCACCACCAGGTCAGTGGGTTATGTACTTTAGTTTGTGTTACTTCTGGGGGAGTTGTCCTAGAAGTCTTCTCTCTCAGTCAAGAATATATTACACGCTCATATTAGCTTGCAAACGGAAGTTTTGTGTTCCAGATTTAGTCAGCAAGAGAAAGAATAGCCCACTGCAGCAGGCAGTGCCCTGCTCATCTAACTGCTCAGCAGGCTTACTTTCTCTCTGCAAGAAGAGCTGTGGGTTATTACACAGACACCGAGCTGTCCTGTCGTGATGTGGAATACTGCAGTGCTATGTGTTCAGCTTCCGTGATATGGGCTGAGTCACCTGTCATGCCCTACAGTAGAGGCCTATTCTTTACCTGGAGCAAATGCATTATGTCTATGAATCGAGTAACCTTACTTGCCTACAGTATTAGCCAGGCTCTCTGATGGAATGAACAAAATAAGCTTTGGCTGTGCTGCCTACTGACTCAGTGTGATGGCCTGGTGTTTGTTTTTGCTCAAACTGCAAAGTGAAGTGTAACACTGTCGTCTGTATTTGGATGTTCACTGGGATGTCACATTACTGTATTGTTATGCCCAATTTAAGTATTGGAAATCAATCAATCAATGGGACATACATATATATATATATATATATATATATATATATATATATATATATATATAATATAATACTATAATACTATAATACTATAATAAGATAATAATACTGATAATATTGATAAAAAACCAGCAATTATTTCAGATTCTCGAAAGTTACCATAAGGCCAATCTGAAAGATGTTTGCTTTCGTATGATCACGATCTATGAAGGAAGAGGATTTGAATATTTTGTAATGAATACGTTTTTGTGAAGGCTCCGTCACTCAATGTGATCAACTAAAAGGAGGATTATTAAATCTAATCTCCCGGAGGCGTTGCTATGAGGTTTTGCTTGTCACTGTATAGCTCTGTGCTTTGTCACAGCGGATGGCTGCTTTCTCTTCCAAGGTCCCAGAGATGCATCTTCTGGCTGATGCTCAGGGCCAGGACCTTAGTGAGAACTGGGGCTTCACTCTTGTGGTTTGCTGTAGTGCTCAAGTCCACTCTTAAGCATTGAGTCTACGTGCATTCTTATTGGTCCCCTGTATGCTTATATAGTGCAATAACTTCTGATCATGACTTGATTGTTGTACACTACTTCTCACCAGAGACCTGTAATGCTTTGAACAGACCCCATTTGCAAAAAAATATGGGGGTGGGGGGTGTTTACCAAAACAATAGGGGCTATCACTTTTATAACGACCGTTAGCGCCTTCTTCAAGGACAGAGTGCGGTGTGTCTTACGACCGATCACGACACCGAAGGCAAAAAATAAATGAAGAAATGTGCGCGACATGGCGAAAGGAACTTGTTCGACACGCAAACCCCCCCAAAACACAAGAAAGCAGCATCGCCTATTAACGAAAATGTTGACTATTCAAGCTTTCACCTGAAGGCCTGAATCATTTGTTAAATGGAGAGGAGCTATACAGTATGAAACATAGTGAGTAGAAATCAATAATTGATGTAGGCTAATCTGTTATTGCACAACTAACATCAAAGGTTGGATATTACATGGACTTTGGAGACGCATGCTGACTACCAAATGCTGTTGGTTGTATGTACAGTACTAGCTACATATTCAGTTTGTTGTCTATACTATTAATTTACATTTGTTGTCTATACTATTATTTTGCATTTGTTATTTTTTGTGTTATCTCTGGTACACAAGTAAGTCTTGTTTAATTGGGTCAGTTACATCACTTCTGTGACCTATATGGTAGACTATATACTGCCTTGAACAGCGTGAAAATTCAAAAACTACGCAAAACTGGTTCTGATTTCACATTGTGTATTTAAAGTCCACTCTCTGACTTCTCAGCTCTGGAAACTGTTTTGGTAGTGACAGTGTATGGAATCTGCTGCGGTATGTTTAAGCACCACCTATGCCCAATTGTGATTCAATCAAATAATCAAAGTAAAAAAAAATTGTCTTTTATTTGTCTTTGTAAATTAGTCTTGTTTGAAATGCTGCTCTTGAGGAAAAAAAGCAAGCCATGTCATCATAATGGATTTTGTGCTCTAAAAAACATACTACCGGTACAATAGAAAAAGCCATAATGTTGCACTGTACCTCTAAGACGTAAGTGAATGTGTGTCCTTAATTGACCTTTGCAGGTGTTTTGTATTCATAACAGCTCTATTGATCTTGACAACATTACCGTGAGCCCGCACAATGTTTCGTACGTTGCTTTGGGAAATGCATTCCAGGGTTTTACATAATGCCTCTGGGACTCAATCACACTTCAGATCAGCGAGCAGCACATTCTACTTCTAAACCCGTGAGGTAGCTATGATCCATTAGAGATCTTGCTCCTCAAATTGCCCTCTGTTTCCTTTATAGTGCACTCCTTTCAACCGGGGCCTATGGGGAAATTTGGCACACAGTTTGACCATGGAAACCTTGGGAGAAATGGCAGCTGCTTCAGTCTATTGTGCTGTTTATATGTTATATAGTTTTTCCTCTCACTGTGTGTGCGCGCTTTCCACTAAAGCACGGGGCCGTTGCGGGTGCGAGCGAGGCAGCAGAAGAATGTTGAATGAGGTTGGCTATGCAAAGGATAATTGAAACTGTGTTTCCAGGTGTGCTGGTCGTCTGGTAACATTCACTGCCAGCTGTTTTACCATATAAATGTGCAGTCGGGCGCTCGGTGGTCCTACTGGTCATTATCCTACTGGTCGTTGTTTCACATTCATATAACGGTCGGCTGCTCATTTCTAGCTGATGGATCATGCGTTATGTGTGCAGAATGTAGGCTAAACATGTTTACAAGCTTGTAAAATATTGGTGTTATTGTATCATGATGAAATACATATACATATTCCTTCAAAAATGTGAATGGATCGGGCATGTGCATCTTTCGTGGGGGTGAGGACATAAATTCAAAATCTTTTTTAATTATGATGGTATGCAGTGACTTACAGTTTGGTTTTCACACAGCCAGCTTGTGGGCAAAAAAAATGTTTTCCTCTTGCCCTCAGAGAGAAGAAATTCACAATAGAATACATGTCCTGCAATTCTACAAATTTGACCATGGATCATTCTCCAGTTATTTAACCATTATGTAACGAGGTAAGTTGACTAAGAACCAATTTGTTATTTACAGCAACAACCAGGGAGCAATTAGGTTAAATGTCTTGCTCACAAACAGAATAACAGAGGCTTCATCTTGGTAGTTTGGGGGGTTCAACCCAGGGTCCGAATGGACCCCATTCAGATGCCCTAACCACTAAGACCTATTGACTCTCCCTTTGACATCTTCTGGCCAGTTGAGGAAGTTTTTAGAACAGCGATACAGGAAGAAGGTTCCGGTAAGGTGCAGTTGGTACAGTTGAACATGATCTGGATGGAGTGGGCATTGATCCAAGTCTGAATCAGCCCTGAGCCATTGCAAATAAACACATTCTCTAGCAGACAACACTTGACAGCGACTGGTTCAAGCTAGGCCTTAAGAGTACTTTTTCAGGTTCTGTCAGTGTGGCGTACGTGCGGAATATGGATTCAAAAGCCGGGGATTTAAAGTGAAAGTATTGCTGAGCTTCATCTTAATGAATCAAGAGAGGCATGACTTGTTGAAATAGATTAAATGGAAATAAAATCCAATATTGCTTCTGTGGGACTATGTTTTCAGGTGGTGATTTTAATCCTATTGCCCAGTTTTGTTGATAAACGCGTGACTCCTTCATAGTAAACTATTAAAGTGTGGGGGCCAACTTGTCGAGGTGGCCCCCTACCTCACAAATAATGACCTCCACTATTTATAGTAAAGTCACATGCACTTTAAATAGCCTATGGGCTTTGTAGCCAGAGGACATGGCCAAGGTCAGAAAGCATTCGGCCGATGTCACTGAGGTGTGGGGCTTTGTCTCTCCTTCCCTTGCCTGCTTACAGACCAGAGAAAGGTTAAAGGAAAAAGCCACAGTCCCAACAGCACAGTATGTTCCTACCGTGTGCCAGCCCTGCCATGGTAACCTAACACCTGGGATTGCGGTGGGCAAGTTCAGACTGGCAAGGCCCTACAGCCTAAAACTAGCATCTAATCTGGCCCTAACCTGCACATTATAACAAACGACAACCCTCTTCCATAGTTTAACAAGTTTAAACATTGCCAGGTGAAGGTAAATACCGTGTATGCTATTACGTACGCAGCCACACTTATGCTGTTGGTATTAGTCATGTATCACAAATCCCCAACAACCTATTGGTTTAATTGTGTCAAGTGCCGTATCTCTGTTGGCAGTTGAGATTGTGACTTGTGGCCTGTATAATTTTTTATTTTAGCTGGTTGCTAATGACGTAGCCAGGCCTACAGAGCCTAGAACTGGCTGTCAGTGTGACACTACAGTACATTTACATTTTTTTTTACACATTAGTAATTTAGCAGACTCTTATGCGGAGCGAATTACATTGAGTAGGTACAACAAACAGAAATCCTGATGGTTTTTTTTCCTCAAGGCTAAGATATTACTATTCTTAGCAACACAATTCCTTGTATTTCTGTGGGCGCAGAATGATTAAGGTGCAGTTTATAAATAGCCACCATTGCAGTGGCAGTTCTGCATGACGTACTGTCAAATTGGATTCCATATGACCAAGTCATGAAGCCGTAAAATTATCATCAATGTGTCTGGAGGATAGTAAGCCTCGCAGCATGAATACAAGATGCGATGTCACATTTAAAGGTATTCACTGCCTGGTTGTCGGTTTGTCCAGTGCTTCAGCTCTTGCTTATTTGTGAATTAGTGTGCAGATAGGAGATTGGAATCCTGACTGTGTGGAATATATATACTGCCCTGTGGAAGAGGACATGGTTAATCTGGCATTTGTTATAAATGTAGCCCTTCACCATTATCACAATGTTAATGTTAGCTTAGCATGTGTTATGAGCGTTGTTAGCACATCTAACAAAATGGCTGACCTTTCATGGTTGCTTGATAAACACACAACAAATACATGTTTTTTTTTGGTATTTTCACAACTTGGGGAAAGCTGCTCATGCAGGGCCAGGTTTTAAAGACATGACAGCAGCAGGTAGATAGGTTGGTAGTGACGGTGTACGGAAGCTGTTTTGGTAGTGATGGTGTACGGAAGCTTTTTAGGTAGTGACGGTGTACCGAAGCTGTTTAGGTAGTGACGGTGTACGGAGGCTGTTTAGGTAGTGACGGTGTACGAAGGCTGTTTAGCTAGTGACGGTGTACGGACTCAGCTCAGCAGTATTGTGATGAAAGATGCTTGTTTGGGAGACTACAACATGTCCAGCGGAAAGATCTGATTGGTGGCCTGCCTTACTGGCCTCCAAACAACCAGGCTGCTGAAAACAGACACATCCATTATCTGCATTCAGGTTGTTTGGCCACAACAATGGCTGGTTTAGCATTATGCTAGCCATTATAGTAGGTGAGCTCCAGGTAGACTCAACCCCCGCGCCACTGACCTAGTTCAAGAGGGAAGTTTCAACTTGGCAGGTCGCTGTTTGCGTGACTGGATCTTGGAGCTGAGGGTAATTTTCGGGAACTACAGTACTTTATTCAAATACCATATCAAACTGGCCCTGCTGATGCTCTGCTTCAGTATTGCAATTTCTGTCACATACATTTTTAAAGAATTAGCAAAATCCTAATGACATTAGATTCATTTTGTGTATCTCTGGGTATGCACAGCCCTGAGTAGATTAGGTTGAAAACAATAGTCAATGGTTTTGTTGGTTATCTCTAGTGATTCTTTTATAATCCCTGATGGTCCTGTACACAGCCTGAAATTATTGACTGGTAATCAAGCCACCCAGTAAAAAAAGGCGAAGATATTTCGGCCATTAAGTTAAGACAGACATTGAACTATAAATTGAATGTGGAGTGGTGCTTATATTATCCTAATTTAAACAAACCCCTGTCCAAATGGTACATATGTTGACCTTTAAAACATTTCTAAGGCCATTTCCATGACCGATGGCGCAATGTATGTTTTGTTTTTGATGCAACATTGTTTTTGTCCAGTAAAACACAGTAATTGGAAATGTCTCTGTCACAGCAGGGAAAGTATGGTGAAAGGCTGTGATCCTTTATCACCTTGTTTGGAAGGTGTTAGCTTAGTTTGTATTGGCTACAAGATCCCTTTAGCTGGGATTTAGAAATGAGTCTCTAAATATGTGTGAGCTTGTCCTGTCTGCACATGATTGCAGCAAAGTATCTGATAGTATTTTCTCCCAATCAAAATATAGTACATTGACTGTGTTGAAATAAGGTGTGCCAATGCCACAGGGCTGATGCAATAAACAAAACGTGCAGTTTATCACCTTACCTTTAGAACAGGTTCATTAACATAGTGAGTTTTAGAATAAGAGTACATCGCCCTTACAGTAACAGGTAAATACTAACAGTCACTGGTGTAGTTGTTGATTCGCACACAGATACATCACATTTCAGATGACCTATTACCTTTGTTAAACATATCTTAGGCATGTAGTCAGGGTTGCCAACTTTGGGACTTTGCCTGGCGTGAGACTCGGTAAAGTTTCAGTGCGCATGCGCGCAGAGAACACTTTTGGTAACCCTAACCCTAATTTTAGAAATGTCAGTCCTTGTTTACTTAGTATAAACCCTGATTTATGCATGCCAGAGTCACGCCAGATGTGTGAGCAACCCTGTTTAGTGTATCTCAGTTTGCATGATCATTGACTGACCATCTCTGCACCAGACTGTTAACCAACATGGTCAATCTTGACAAAGTGCATATTCCAGCTTGGCCCACTAGAATCTAAGTAGCCTCTCTTAACTTTAGTGCATTACGCTGTGTGTTACTTCAATAACGGTCTTGTCTTCCTTTCCATCCGCCGAGGGAAGTGAGTTGAGGCCTTTAGAGAAGCTCAACTCTCGACCCTGTTATTTTTTTTATTCGTTTTTACAATCACCAAAGAAAGTTCAGGAGTCATTTCTACTTCTTGTCAAAGCCTGGAATTTTGCACACTCTACATAATGTTTTTTTTTCTTTCTCTCCATTTCATATAAGCTCCTCGCTCAGCAATCTTCCCATGATGCACTACTGCCTAGCCTGACCTTATTTTATGCCTTTCTCCGTCTACACAAGCAAGCTAGCGCCAACTCATTGGCTCTACTCGACTGCAGCTTAATTTGCATGTTATTCTTTGAATGAATTAGAAGCTGTCTATTTTGATATCAGTGCATCATCAGGCTAAATAACAGTGAGCAGACAGCAACGTTTCAGACTCCGACTTAAGATTTATTTGGAGAGCGACTGACCTGATTCTCCCGACAGTAAGCAGATATACGATTGAGCCAATCAGATTTATTTTGGGATTGAGTGACTGACAGGTAAACACACCCACACACTAACTTACACATACAGTGTCCTGTTAGCTGAGGGTTTAGGAGTTATCCCAGGTTGTTTATCATGCTTCTAATAAGTGTTCGTACACAATCTATGCAGATGTGTGGATGGGTAAGGCAAGCGATGGAGGAAGGGGGGATAAGGATGCTCTGGCCCAAATGGCTCATTGATTTCTCTGCAGGTATTTGTCTTCAGGGAATTTTGGGGGAAAAGTTTGGAAGAAGAGTTGACTGAGGCCTAGTCTGCCTGCTTTTTTAGGGGTTTTCTCAACAGACTGCTTCTGCTTCTCTTGACACTGTTTAGATAAAGTGGCCAACAGGAAAAGCTCTGTGACTCTCCGCATTTTTAGAAATGAGGAATGTATAATGCCCGGGAAGAATCCTATTCAAGCCATTTCAGTTTTCTGTCAGTAACTAGGAAATGAAATAAGTCACAAGACTGAGCTGGAAACACTCTGCAACACAGCCTGACGAGCATTCACAATGTCTCACGTTAATGTTTGGACACCAGGAGGACACTAAGAATGAGATGTGCTCTTGTCTCAGCAAGCTCACCAGGGACTGAAAAGGCCAAGCTTAGAAGCTTCTGCCAAGCTGCTATGTATCGGTACCCCTGCCTGCTTATGAGTCAGGTCATGTGGAGGCCGTTGTCCCCTTGCGTTGCCGGACATGGCAGTGTTTGGGAGGCATCACACCAGGAATGTCTGCTGATCTACTGGTGGGCCGTAGCGAGGACCGAATGCTTTCAGAGAGGTTCTCCGTCTCTATCGGTAGGGTCATTAGAATGGGAGCGATACACTGGGTCATTTGTTTCATGCTAGTTAGCCTCAAGTTTGGCGCGAAACCAAAACAAGGCTGAATAGAGCTTGAGTTGGGACCTGCAGCGTAGGTTTTTCTAGTATGTTCTTACACTGTTCGTAGCAAGGCAGCACCCAACACCATCACATCAGTGCTTATTAAAAAATATTTGCATATTTCACATTGCATTTCAACGAGTGTGAGGCAAGTTGTGTTTGCATTTCTGTAGGACTAGTAAACAGCTAAAGCTATGTGAAAGAGTTGGAAGGACTGGTTGAATGAGTAAGCCTGTCATCTAGCAGTGAGCCTTGCATAAGTAAGACTTACACCTCTCTGCCAACACCCACTAATTTACACTGACATACAACCCTGCATTGTGCTGCCACATGACATCCCCTCCTGGTTCAACTTCCTGAAACAGGTGCCGTTTTAAAGCAAATCCCTGTTATTGACCCAAATATCATTAGCCCAAAAGTTTTGTCATGACAGTAATATTATGTCATTGAATAATATAAGTTACATACTAAATATGTTTCCTGAGTGGCTCGTGATACTCAGGGTTTACAAATACATTGTTAATGGTGTTAATAGTTTTATTTTTCTGTTCAGACTTCCATCTTTTTATTTATTTTTTTGATTTTGGCATTTCCATTTTTTTTATCATCCCCAGTATACCACCCTTGATATGTCTTTGCCTCTGTTTTGTGTGTTACTTTCACTACCTTTAATCTTGACAGATTTCCTGTGGATTTACAGGGAGTTCTTACCTTTACCACTAGGGGCATTCTACCAATTTCTATAGTGCTTTTCAAGGGCTTCATCACAGTCAAGCTACTTGGCAAACACGTACATTCACACAGACAACAGCTGCCTCTCAGTCACTAGGCTACTCATAATTTATGTACACACCAGAAGCCACTCGCTAACAAATGAGCAGTTCTCAACTCTTAACAGTTCAAATATAAAGCCTTATTATATTTTTCTCTTTTATATTTACATTGCAATATCTAAGCCCACCCTCTTAAAAAAAACGACAAAAAAGTATAGTAATACTAATAACATTATGATATTGAGATGCTGCTGCATTAATATTGATGGAATGTTTTACAAAATGCCGATCTTTTTTTTTTTTAACACACCATACTTGAGGTATTTGCCTGGCGGGTACAGAGGGCTGTTTTCTCTATGTCACTGGCATTAATAAGTAAACTCTAGGCTGTGACGCTGTGGACTGTTCAGGGCCAGCTATCGCCTGCGTCACTCGCTGAAAACTGACAGGGGCACTTTCATCACGGGTGCACATCCGTCACTGGTGTGTTCTGTATGTATGCTGGTGGCTTTACATGCACGCCAGCTCATGTCACTGCCCAAGGCTTCCGTTAGCAGAGTAGCTGGGTTGTAAATGACGGCAGAGCATCAGTGCGGAGCCCCACCGCTGTTACTGGTCTCCTGCTGTGTTATATGGAGGGAACGTGTAGGTCTTACCTTTGTTCAAATAGATGTCATGGGGACAAATCTGCCCTCCGCCTGGCGCCTCTGTGCCCCCCCACCAAATCCTTCCTCTACCCTCTGTCAGGGGACAGTTACTGGGAAGACACCTCGTGATGGGTGACCAGAGGTAGGAGAAAGGGGCCTGGTGGTGAATAACCTGTTTTGCTTTCACCTCTCACACGTGGCCCAAAGCCCTCCACGACCTCTTTCACAATGTTGTCCCCCCGGGCCTTCCAGTTATCAGTGCCCCTGGGGACAGTGGTGAGATCATGGCATCACAAAGTCCACGGGCAGTTGGAACATGATGCAGTGATTAACAGCACCGATCTGGGGTCCTGCGCTTCTCCAGAATGGTCACAAAAACAATTGCAGGCTGCCTTTATTTTGATTTAGTACCTTGGTGTTCTGTTCTCTGAAACCCCTGGCCCTTATCAATACATTTCAAATGCTACTGTGATCTTTGTCAGTTCGCACTGTTAGGAAGAAAAATGGGACCCTAACAAAGCGGAACCAGAAGGAGGCTGTGCCGTGGGCCTTCTGGAGAGAAGATCACTGTGGTGCCCTTAAACGTCCTGACTGAAAAAAATTTCTTTAACCATGTGGGCACGTTGAGAACAATTTCTCGTTTGAAACGCCGACCTTGCACCTTTTCGCTTTTATCTTGGCCAGAAGACATGAAGTTACACATGAATTACACAAATTACACATGATTTATACAAGGGAATAAAAACACAATAAATAAAATACAAGGTGGGGATCAAGGTCACCTCATCCATACTTAAGGAACACTGTAACCTGCTGCTCTGTCCTCTGCATGGAGGAAACAGGGTCACTATTGTATTTACAGCTTTAGACCCTACATCTCGTATCATGAGGTCACTGTGAGATGAAGTGGACTGGCTTCACAGCCATGTAATATTTTACTGCTACCTACCCCAATAAACATGCTTCCAGCATTGCCTGTTTATCTGGATACAGTAGCTCCATCTGAGGTCTTTCATTTTTAGTTTACAGTTTTTCATTTATTATACAGGAAAGTTAAAAGTAACATTAAATTACAATATAAATGGGCCTGACTGAGTTTAAAAGCTCATTTCCAGCAGGTTCCTGTTCTTCAGAGACATAGAACGTAGGATATAGTTACGGCACATGAGGACAGAAACATTTATACATGACATTATACAGGTCTGAACATATTTTGAACCTGCATGTGCAAAGATCGACTGTAGAGCTGGTTGAAATGAAGCTGTGGCTTGGTGGCCTGTAGCTCTAACGAGTTTGTAGAGAGAGATCATGGAGCCATTTTCTTCAAAGCTTCTCCACTAAAGCAGTGTTGGATGTTGATTGTAGTTAGGCCAAATTGGTTGTTTATCCATCGCAATAAAATCTATTTTTTAAATGTAATAAGATATGGATACATATCCCGTTTGTAGTCTTGCTACCTTTGTTAAGTAGGTTGAATTGTATTTGTTTTTAGGCTGCAGGCTTTGGTTTTGCGGACAGAGGCTAGTGTTGTGTGATTGCTGTCGATCTCTGTGATAGCTCTGGCGGAGACGAAGTTGTTTGGAAATCTCAAAGGAAGATGCGCTCTTTGATCAGACAGCTGTGAAGTTCAAAGCACCACTGTCATGTCTGGTGAGGGAACGCATGTGCTTTTACAGTCGCCCATGTCCTTTTCAAACGCAGCTGCTGCTCTCTTTTTAGGGTAGTCTGTACAGATGACATACACGCTCACACGCACCATCTTTGCTGTGTGTGTGTGTGTGTTTGTGTGTGTGTGTGTACAGTATATGTATTTGCCAGTTTAGTAAAAGCAAGATTTGTCTGATTATATATTTAATCAGAGGGCTTGTCTTTGTCTGTTTTTAGGGATAGACTGAGTCCAGCAACCCAGGGGCTATTGAAGTGTCTTTTCTTGCCTTTGATTTACACAGATGGGGTTTTCCACCAAATATGGCCGTGGTGTTCAGCGACGTGCTGCTAGGTCTTCACAGGTCACTGGCATGGTTTTCATACTGCCTTTTTGTTTCAGAAGAGCTTCAGCAATGTTACTCAACCAACAAGTGTGCCTCTTATCTCTTCCGACTTTTTCTTCTGGAAAAAAAAGAAACACTAATCAACACGACACCAATGTCACATCTGCTCACAATTATATACTTGCTTTTGAGCAGCAGGATAATGGTGAAATATCGCTAGGCTTCACCGCTTTTCCCGCTAAGCTCTTGTCTGTAAAGGAATAAACCTCCAACTGTGTCATCTTGAATTGTTTTTTTTCATTAGTTGGGTCAAGTTAGGAGGACCTTTTTTTAGGGTCTGTGTTGAGTCAGAGCTCTGCGATCTGTCAAACAATGTTAAATGTTATAGTTAATATCTATGTTGTGATGTTTTTCACTATAATTCAATTTGACAGAAGTACGTCTGCAAGATTGCAAAAACAAGGCAACAGTGCTGTATTTAAAACCAGTAGCTCGTGTAATTCACAGTGTTTGTTTTTAACCCCTTCGAACTCAAAGTGCTTAACCACTAAGCCCAGTTATCTGCTCACATTTGGTTAAGTTCCCTCCCACAACAGCTATTCTGACTGACAGCACCTGCCCTTTTGCCGACTTCACCCAAGCGCCTGAAATGGTAATGAGGGAAAGATAGCAGCCGAGGAATCTGGTCAGGACAGTGCAACGCTACCGCCATCTCTTCAGTACTACATTCTCTGGGTAAATGTGTGGGATTGGAGAGGCTAATTTAGCGAGCGGCATTACTGTTCGTCCTGCTGTCTGTCAGTGCTGCTAAGCCTCTATGTCCAGACTGAGTGGTAATGATGAGTGCCAAAGGGAATCCAGAGTCGTTTGAGGTGAGCAAATGGCTGCCTCTCCCCCCCCACCCCCAGGCATCGGTGGTGCCTGAAGTCTCAGAGAGGAAAGGGAGCATAGCTCCACATATCTCTCCGTTGCAAAAAAGTTCCCCAAATGTCAGCTGCTTGGAGGAGGAGACCATGAGATGCACTCAGCAGCAGCACACAGTGTTCTGTGGTACAGATGGAGCCACGAAGATGTCCTGAGGGAGAGACCGTTGAACTCTGATGTGAGTGCTACTTTGCAGCAACATCGACTACAGGACAAGACCTGGATAAGCTTAGGTGGGTTCAGGAAGGTTGCAAAACTCCTATGGAACGACTTGGAAATGGAAAGCTCCTGCAGCCATTTTACAGAACACTACAAGATACCAATGCACTATAGGAGACACCAAGACAGACTAGAAGACACCAGGACAGACTAGGAGACACCAGGACAGACTAGGAGACACCAGGACAGACTAGGAGACACCAGGACAGACTAGGAGACACCAGGACAGACTAGGAGACACCAGGACAGACTAGGAGACACCAGGACAGACTAGGAGACACCAGGACAGACTAGGAGACACCAGGACCCAATACGAGACACCAGGACCCAATACGAGACACCAGGACCCAATACGAGACACCAGGACCCAATACGAGACACCCGGACCCAATACGAGACACCCGGACCCAATACGAGACACCCGGACCCAATACGAGATACCAGGACACAAAACGAGACACAAGCACATGCTAGCACAAACACAGTCTCTTTCTAAGAATTAGGATGGGTTCAAGAGGGAGAATTCTCAGTGCCGTAAAACGTAAAAACTCAGGAGGGGCTGCTTGGTGTATATCTCCCCTATTCATTCACACGCTGACTGCGTCACCACCAATAACAGGCTCAGGAAGCCCTGGGGGGATATGGGTGTATTGTTGGCAGGAGGCTGTAAGGAGTGTAATCTATCGGGGGGGAGGGCGGTTGATGAGCGGTAGTTGTAGAGAAGTGAATGATGCTGTGGGGGAGCGGTGTTGATGTGACAGGCATCCCTCACGCCGTGTGGCGCTCAAGGACAGCCCGGCTGATTGCATTGGCAGCGGGCCACCTGAACGAAGCTCTGAGGAGGCAGGGGAGCACCGGTCGCGGTGAGGTTACAGGGGTTGTGAGGTTAGGGTCATTATTTGAGTGCACATCTGATACGGCGTGTGCAACCTTGATCCGCCAGCACAGTCCTTGGCATACACGTCCAACGGAGTGTCAGAAAACCTGAAACGCATTATGACCAGGGTGTCGGGATTGGAATTAAGGGGGAGAGTGTACGCATGAGGGCATTATGCTCCGTGACTGAGTGGCATTAGAGATGGGACACATCGGGCGAGAGGGGTCCAGCTGCCTGCTCTGTCACTGTCAGAGGTGGAGCTTAACAGTGATTGATTGGAGAAGCTGCAAAGGAGAGAGCTGCTTCTGCTGTGACCTCACAGGTCCCTCCCCTGGTTTTATTACATGCCAGATACATACATGCTCCCTTCACATCTGTGTGTTTGTTTGTTTATCCTTTTTTTACTTGAGTACAAAAAGACCTCCCAAGTATAGTAGCTAAAAGGAAAAGCTGAACTTGTGGGGACATTTAGATAGGCTATTTTAGTCCTGGTTTGTTTTACTGTTTAGAGTAAACATTACCATTGAGGGTTAAGCTTTTGGGTTAGATTAAGGTTGATTGTGAGAGAATGTAGGATTTTTAATGGGAATGTTATTTAGCCCCCATAGGTCTAGTAAAATTTAATTTGTGAGGGGGTAAAGGCAGAGACAGACTTGGTTTTAATGGTTTTAACATCCCTGCTGTTCTTTAATGCCTTGCATCAGGTTGGACTTTTGTCTTTTTTCCCGCTGGAATGTTGTGAGACAAAGTCCCTGAAATGTAAAGCTAATATTCCACTGCACTGGGTAAAAGTGCAACTTTAGACTACATACACACATAATAAGATGTCATCCTAGAATGTCTGTTTTTCCAGAGACCTTCTTGCTCAACCGGTTGCCCAATGTCAACTGATTCTGATCTATGCTAAAGGTTGACAGTATTTTTGGGCAGAAGAGTCCAGGACGTCCATTTTCCACTTCCTGTCTATAAATGATGGTGCCTTCACGGGGTTGGGTGATTTACAACTGTGCGACAGCTGAAGTAATGGAGATTACCACAGGCCTTTGGGGGGGGGGGGGGGGCAAGTCGTTAAAAGGTTGTGAGGCATAAAGACAACCAACGAATCCTTAAGGCTCTGGAAGGAGCACTTTGTCAAATGAATTGAATCAATAACCAAATGATAACTGCCCGAAACCTCTGTGGGTCTGGAGGTGTCTAATGAGCTGCCCACGCTGAGTGGTTAAGGCCGTGAGGAATTATGACCAACTATCAGCAGCACACTTTAACATATTACTGCCACCAGCACCACAATGAATTGCCTTTTTACATGTTTAAGATGTTGAGTGGAATTCTGTCCCCCTCTTTAGTGTGGCCTGGGCTCTTTTCATCATCATCTGGTGGCTGGTGACGGCCGGCGACACGTTTCAAAGGGCATTGTGATCATTAGGAGACACGGGGAGAATACCAACTCCTGTATGTGTGCCGTCATGGCTGTAATAAAGCAGACTAGGACCAGAGCTTGTTTCCACTCAGAGCTGCACATTAGTAGCCTGTAAAGGTGCCATGTCCAACGGCTCCTTAGAGCCGCAAATGTGAATCTGGGCCAGGCAAGTGTAATAAGCCTTAGGGGAGCAGGAACACTTTCTTTGCATTTCAATGAGCTCCCTCAGGAGGGCGCCTACCGGTGGCCAGTCTTAGTGTAGAAGCAGAGGATCATGGGAACTGCCTACTGCGCCATCCGCCGCGCCACACGACTCCCTCTGCCAGTGTCCTTGATGCCGGGTAGAGATGGACCGCTGTGCTGTGATGTCACTGTGACCTTCCTGGTTGATTTGTGCACACGGGCAAATGGTAAGGTGTGGCGTCATCAGGGGCTTAACGCTGCGCTGGTCGCTTAGCACCGGTCTCTCTCCTCGTGGCAGCCAGAGGTTCTGTTTCTGCAGAACAATTCCCTTGAGACAGACTCACAGAGAAACAGAGATGCAGACAGCTACAGAGGGGCAGACAGCTACAGAGGCGCAGACAGCTACAGAGGCGCAGACAGCTACAGAGGCGCAGACAGCTACAGAGGCGCAGACAGCTACAGAGGCGCAGACAGCTACAGAGATAGAGAGACGCAGACAGCTACAGAGACCTCTCCTACAACTCGGGCTGTGTACTGGGAGGAGCCTAAAGCAGTGAGCAGTGAAGCACCAAACGTGATGCATTTTATAATGCTGCCGGTCTGAGTGAGGTAGAAAAGAGCTGCTTTCTAAAGCAGCTGAGAGAAAAAAATCTGCTTAGAAACCACACGTCTTTCTGTTCAGGCCACTGTGCTGTTCTCACTGTCAGCCGGTGCACTGCCTCCCTATTTTTTACAACCTAGCTTGGTTTCTGCCGCTGCATGCTTGGCCTTTACATTCTCAATGCAGTCACGTGCGCGTGTGTGTGTGCGTGTGCGCATGGAGGCGGGTCGGCTAAGGACAGCAGCGTCTACAAGGCTCCTCTCTTTTCTGTCGCTGACATGAAAGCAGCTGAAAGGACAGAAATGTGTAAAGTCAGGCGTGAGGTGACCAACGAGCACCCAGACACAGTTTCCTCATGACAGCTCTTCGACTGACTGACTGACTGACTGAGGAGATGGATGACATGTGAACTGTCAGCAGACAGACCGGCACTTTCTCTGTCTGGCTCAAGGTGTGGGGGCAGAAAGGTGAGACTGCACTAAGCACTTCTGCACTAATTTATTTCCTTTTCACTACCATCTGCCTCATTGTGAAGAAAACAAACTATCTCTGGAAAGCTTGATTTCACCACGCCTCAGAGAATCTGATCAGAGGATGAATGGTTCAGGGTGAACTAGTCTAGTCCTGTCTTGTTGACAGACTGCCTAGCAGGTTCAAGCTTTACAATCAATTCAAATTGCAACTGTTCTGTGGCAAGTGAATAGTCAGATGTTCAAATTATCTGATTACACAAACTGTCAGAGGAATTACAGGGTAGTGGTTGTGTTCGAACGCTTGGCATCCAAATCTATCCAACAAACAGTAAACACAGACTGTGTGATTCCAACTTTATTCACAGAATGTTATTTTGTTTTGGTGATTTCTTTTCCAGATTTTCCTCCCTTCCCATTTCCCCCTCGAATCTTGCCGATTATATTCGCACTGTTCACACAGCCTTTAGTTGGATCATGCATGGGATGATTACATTCACCGACTATTGTTCCGTGATTTAATTTACCATCGCCCGATCTGCACACAGGGAGTTGCTGGAGAGCGATGTGGTAGGATGGATAATTTTTCTAACCCAAATCCCAGGCAGTGCTATGACAATTTTTGCGCTGCCTCATGCAGGAGGCCCGGGGAAAGTCAAAGAACCCATGGTGGCTCAAACCCGTGACCATCCTGCGTCCTGTAGACTGTCCTGCAATGCAGCAACTTTGCTCACTATGCCACGCGGACCCCTTATTCACAGAATATTGATGAACACTTCATCATACCATCGTTCTATTTAAAAAATACTGCCACATGTGAAATTTAAGATAGTCTTATTTAGAACACAAAGTGTAAAGCAGGGCTGCCCAAACCAGTTCCTGGATATTGTCCTATAGATATCCAGGAACAGGACAGGCCAGCCCTGGTGTAAAAATACCTGAAATAAAACAAAACGTACAGGGTTCTATGATACATTATTACAGATCCACCAACATTATGAATGTATAGAATAGCTACAAAAAGTATGTTGACAATATCAGCTAGTAATCTTAAAAACTTGAGGAATTTGGACTTTACAGGGACATCTTGAAGATGATCTCCATGTAAGGTGCACATTACATGGAATATAGAACACGGAAACTAAACTTAAAACGGATCAGTCGGGTCTGTGTTGCTTCTCTAATGTCTCATCTTCATAACAAACACTGGGAAAACTAGTTTTGTGAGCCCTTTTTGAAAGCCAGGAAATGTGATTAATGAAATGCCCTACTTGGGACATGGCCACATTTGTTATAATGGCAGGAAATCATGAGGTTTAAAGACTGCACTCCAAAATAAACATCTTAACCATAGTAAAGAACATGGTGTAATATTGACCTGATTCATTTTATTTTTGGATGCCCTGTTAAATGGTCGTAATCCATTATCTGAGCTCTCGGGCTCCTCTACTACCATACTAATGTATTTGCTTTGTCTTGGTCTGCATGCTAGGTACGGTAGGTACACGCTATTCTTAGCTCACTGACTATAGCCTAATGTGGACAGGTTTAAGTGAGAAGAATGTGAATACTACAGTGTAGCTTAGCGGAACTACTGTTCACCAGAGAAAGGGGAGCCATTGTGTAGAACACTGCACGACAGTTA
>JACXGM010001180.1:36662-57732 GCA_016801145.1 Umbra pygmaea
TTAAATCATTCATAGAGCCAGTCCCAAGAGAGCAGGAAATTGTGTTCCGGTGACAACCTTAACCCATCTACAGGCTGCTTGAGCAGGGGGGTTGGTTGGGTATTGTGGGTGTACAGGTTACGAGGGGTCCCCACAGGAGAACAGACCCTCTCTGGTTGTCGTATTTAGTGTCTTCTGTCCTGGGGAGGTGAGTGTGGTGACAGTCGTGAGAGGAGGTACAGGCTCTGTTTCCATCCATCTGTGCAAGGATCCGGATATTTAGCACCTCAAAGGCATGACCTTTAGGAGACGCAAGGTGCTGAGAGCTAGACCGCAGGTGGGACGGGCACATTGGGCTCCAAGCACCACCTCAAGAATCATAAAAGCACAAGAGAGCAGGAACTCTACCAGGCTACCCATCAATCTATTAGTTCAAGTACCAGGTTAGGCATCACTCTATTAGTTCAAGTACCAGGCTAACCATCACTCTATTAGTTCAAGTACCAGGTTAACCATCACTCTGTTAGTTCAAGTACCAGGTTAACAATCACTCCGTTAGTTCAAGTACCAGGTTAACAATCCCTCCGTTAGTTCAAGTACCAGGCTAACAATCACTCCATTAGTTCAAGTACCAGGTTAACCATCACTCGGTTAGTTCAACTACCAGGTTAACCATCACTCGGTTAGTTCAACTTCCACGGTACCCATCACTCGGTTAGTTCAACTACCACGGTACCCATCACTCGGTTAGTTCAACTACCACGCTACCCATCACTCCATTAGTTCAAGTACCAGGCTAACCATCACTCTGTTAGAGTAATGGTTAACCTGGTACTTGAACTAAGGGCTGGATTCATGGACAAGGATTAGGCCTACTCTTGGACTTAAAAAGCAAGATCAATGGAGATTTCCATTCAACTTGATTATTTAGTCCAGGACTACGCTTAATCTGTGTTTGTAAAACCGTCCCTATAAATTAAAGTACCAGGCTAACCATCACTGTATTCGTTCAAGTACAAGGCTAACCATCAATGTATTAGTTCAAGTTCCAGATTAACCATCACTCTATTAGTTCAAGTACCAGGCTATTAGTTAAAAATGTCTTTGATTGGTGCCCTAATGATGTGCAGAAGGACTTCAACTACTCAGTTATTATGCTACTGCTTTCCAGGGATTAATCCATTTTCATTGTTAAACGCTTGTGAAATGTGGTGCTTCATGAAAATAGTATCCCATTTCTGAAATATCCCAAAGTGGCAATGAAGTATGCAGAAGAAGTATTTATCTTGGCTGACTGCCATGAGACAGTAATCACAATTTGTCAGAAAAAGCGATTTAATTTGGTTCGAACACACATGGATTTTAAAAGGCACAGTTGAGATCACAACATGTAAACTAGAAACCATCAGATCAGACACCTTTCCTTACGAAGATCATTGGTCTGTTAGCTTTATGACACATTTAAGATTCACAGGGAGGTCTTTTTGGGGGTAATCCAATTGTTACCTAATACGCATACAGACAGTTAATTGATGCCTGTGTTAGTCTGTAGCGCAATCAGAACACCTGACCCGGGAGAGCAGTTTAATGCCAGACAACCAGACCAGGGACTCCCCTCCAAGGCTCATTTTACCTGGAGCATTCCATTTTTAAATGGCGTAGACTTCCAAACAGACCACATTTTTTGCTGTTTAGGAGGACTGCAATGTGTACATGCGTTTTTAGATGGCTGGAATGACTTGATCAGATTTACCTCCACCAATGGGGTCCCGTTTAGGGAATGTGCCATTTCACCTATAGGCACCTAATAGCCAGTCTCCCCTCCCTTCTGACTAACCCCCTGCTGGCTGCTTGTCGGACCCTGACCTGCTGCCCTCCGCTCGGTCTCAGGGAAGTGCTTACAACGTGTGTTAAGATGGTGCAACGTACTTGACATGACAGCCCACTCTACCATAGAACTGGGGAAAAATAAATCTTTCCCTGAAGTAATTACCCCTAATGACCTTAACTGTTGGGCTTATCCTGGAAGATTCATTAGAGGCCAAAAACAGGTTGTCTCAGACTAATAACCTCTTCTGAGTTGAGTGCTAGGGTAAATCATAGCAATGACTACTCTAGCCATGGCCATAACTGGGTTGAGTTAGCGAATTCTTCCTTGCCTGCCACTCTGCCTCAGGCCAATGACTCTCAGTGCATTAAATAATACATTCCTGTCAGTATTTCACCATGTTATTTCAGAACTGATTGTTATTCAAAAAGAAAACGACGTTCAACAGCCGTAGGCGTCGTAGGACGGATCCCTAGTGGAGAAAGACAGTTGGTGTTTTGGTGCACCACAACAGGTAGACTTCCAACGATACGATGGGATATCAGCCCCTTAATGGCTGTTGGGAGGATGGTTAGCAGATGGCGGTGCCTTCTGGTTAAACATTAAGTATTCAGGATGAGTCACCCCTAACTTCCAAAGCTCACCCAGCCAGGAACTCCTATGTAGCTGTGAACTATGACCTCTCACGCAACAACTGCTTCTTCCCGATTGGCTGTATGAAACACTGACTCATACAAATTCCTCGTGTTGAGGATGTGGGTTCATGCTGCATATTGTCACTATTAGGCAAACTGGGAATGTACAGTATTCAGAGCAGGTATATAACAGAAATTGATTGCTTATTTTTCCCCCTTTTTTGTCATTACCTATTTCGGATTAATATTGTGGGATTGCTGTGGTTTTGTTTACTATACGAATCTGGTAATGTTTTATATTGTCACCGTTTATACATTATGCACTGAAGTTCAAGATCATCTTCTTCATCTTAAGTCATTAATTTTTTACTTGAAATGGCTGCATCTTTTATTGGGGTAGTTTAAACTTCACTTTATTCAACAGGGTTTTATTCTCTTAACAGAAGTTGAGTTACACACTTAGCAGCATTCTGGTCATCCATATAATAAGCCAATTTTCTCAGTGCCACGTGCTTGTAGACGTGTAATTAATCATTCCACTAGTTAGTTTTTAATTGTTGCTTTTAAGCGATTATTTTCACCATTCAAGGTCAATGGAAATGGGTTTACCCCCCTGGTAGCGTCTAGAGGAATGGCAACAACAATATGACAGCACACAAATGACATCACATACAAGGGACAGCAAACAGGAATGATAATATCATTGACTAGTTAACATATTTCACTGCAGTTCCACTAAACATTATCTGATAACCTTTGAGGCAAGAAATAAGCTATCCCATTGCTGAATCTACACTAGGGCTAATTAAAAAATGTTTTATGAGCGAGTGCTGTGGCAGGTTATGTGTGTGTTTACTTTTACATTTGGTTTCACCACCAAGGTAAGTGATGAACTTCTAACATCTTAATAAAATTTAAAACATTTAAGTTAATTTGCGGTCTATATATATATACAGTCGTATACAAAAGGGTAGGCACCCCTGACAATTTCCATGATTTTCATTTTTAAATAATTGGGTGTTTGGATCAGCAATTTCATTTTGATCTATCAAATCACTGAAGGACACAGTAATGTTTCGGTAGTGAAATGTGGTTCATTGGATAAACAAAAACATTTGGTGGAGGTTCCATCATGCTGTGGGGCTGTGTGGCCAGTGCTGGTACTGGGAATGTTAACGTTGAGGGTCGCATGGATTCCACTCAATATCAGTAGATACTTGAGAATAATGTAGTGGAATCAGAAACAAATTTGAAGTTACGCTGGGGCTGGATATTTCAACAAGACAACAACCCAAAACACTGCTCAAAATCTACACTGGTATTTATGCAGAGGAACAAGTACAATGTTCTGGAATGGCCATCCTAGTCCCAGACCTGACCATTAAAAAATCTGTGGGGTGATTTGAATCGGGCTGTCCATGCTTGGCATCCATCAAACCTAACTGAACTGGCGATGTTTTGCAAGGAGGAATGGTCCAAAATACCTTCATCAAGAATCCAGACATGCATTACAGGCTATAGGAAGGGTCTAAAGGCTGTTATTTCTGCTAAAGCGGAGGCTCAACTAAATATTGATGTGATATTTCTGTTGAAGTGCCAAAATGTATGCACTTGTCTAATTTAGTTTTGATGCATATTGGACATTTTCTGTTCATCCAATAAACCTAATTTCACTACATTAAAATTTTACGATGTCCTTCAGTTATTTGATAGCTCAAAATGAAAGTGCTGATCCAAACACCCAATTATTTGTAAATGAAAATCATGGGAAATTGTCAGGGGTGCCTAAACTTTTGCATACGACTGTATATGCAGTGTTTGTTTTTCCCAATTATATGGGAGCATGAAATTCATGTTCAAATATGTTATCACCCATTATAATTTGATGGCCTGTAATTGCTTTTTTAATCTGATACATTTCTGCAGAGCGTATTGTTAGTAAACAGACTACTTTTTTCTCATCTGCAAGTATTCGTTTGACCAAAGAAATTACGGAAATCATTAAACCAAAAGCAAATCTTAAATGTAAAGACGTAGAAGTAGGCACTATTTAAATGAGAGCATTGTTTAGCTTAATCTACCATCCACTGTGGTGAGTGAATTGTAAAATGTATAATAAATCACACAGAATGCGCCAATTGCACTGGGTATGCATCATTTTGCATGGGTTTCTGAATGTAACGCTGTCCAAATAGTTGCAGATGGGTGAAAAAAAATTGTTGCGCAAACCACATCTGCTGGTAGTGTTTCCCTGGAAATAAGGACATTTTTGGGACGCTTTGAATCACTCACCATTACTGCAACGCAATCACATTGCAGTGCCTCGAAAATGCAAGCCGTTCTAGTTTGATAAGAACTTGATGGAAGGTGAAAAATCTTTCCAAAAATTTAGATGAGATGAGTTTGAATCCTGCTGCAGCCCTGCCGGATAATACATTGAAAGCCACGGCCTGGAACACTGGACCACTGGCCACGTCAAATCAATATTTGTGTAATTTATTACAGGTTTACAATTAAAATAAATGTGCTTATCAGTAAACATGGTTTAATGGGCCATCATATCTGATGTTAAATGATTGCATCATATTTTACAGGCCTACTGATGGTCAATTCTGTCTTATTCAGTGTCTTACTTATACTCATTCAAGCAGGCTACTTCAAGGAGATCTTTGGACAGGTTTAGAACTTCTGACTGGTGATGGTTGTTTGGTACAGTACCTAAGGCTAGATGGTCTTGAAGTCAACCAGTGACCGTGGCAACGATATGTGTGAGACTTGAACAGCTGTGTCTCAGAACTGTCCTTTCAACCTTTGGATAACCGCAGCAAAGGTCAGTGCGGCACTTTAGTCAATACTTGGATTTCAAAACAAACCCCCCTTCTTTCTTACAGGGCAGAGCTCCCCAAAATAGAGGGATAGATATTTACTACCTCAAGTTCTTGGCCACTATCAAATAGTATACATATAAATACATAATATTTATGACCATGTAAGTGACACGCTGCACAACTTTGGTTTTCAAGCCAAACCCCCACCCTGATTCACTTTCCTACTCCTTCCACTCTAATGGCTCCCATTCCCATAATGCACTGCTCTGCATGACTGCATTTTAGAACCAGTGGTCAAGTAAAGCTCTTTATTTGGTTCATTAGTACGTTTACCTCAGGGACAGCCAGAAAGGAAGAGACAGGAAGGCCTGCGCTGCAGAAACTATTTCCATATTTAGACTTAGCTATCTGCCGCGGGCCTGTGTTGCTATGGTACAGGCCAGACGACCAGGATGTTCTCGCACAGCTACCCTGTTACACCCAAACACAGACTACATGCCCCTTCAAAAAGCCATTATTTTATTGTTGTGAATCGAAAGATTGTCCTCTATATTTCGGTGGATATGTGTTATCAGAAGTATTCCTCACCATGTATGCTTTCTTCTTGCCCTGACTGGTCTTACTCTGTAGAGGCAGGCGCCGGATACATGATCTTTCATAGAAAAGGGCTTTTACTGGCCCCTAATGGTGGTGCAGGAACAGTGATTTCTGTGGCTGGCCAAGTTTAAACTTGCCCTTATAATCTGTGCCGGTCCAGGCCACAATTTCAGAGTATGAACCGTTTTGGACCGGCCCTGGCTCTGGGCTGTCTTTTTGCTGCTGCAGTAGAGTTCTGGCCGTCCCCCCCCCTCCCATCCATTAGTGTAGTCGTGACCAAGGAATTGAGTGAGGGAGGGAGGGAGGGATGAGATGCTACTGTCTGAACACTTCAGGTCTCCTCTGCAACAGCTCACAGATGCGCTGGCTCACAGATGCGGGGGCTCACAGATGAGGGGGCTCACAGATGAGGGGGCTCACAGATGAGGGGGCTCACAGAACACGTCCCAAGGACATTGCAGCCCAGGCGGCCCGTTGCCCTGTATAGTAAGTGACCTCTTAGCTCATCAGAAAATGGGCACCTGAGAAGCCCAGTAATGTCCCTAACAGTGTCGGCTCCGGGGCCCAAGTCTGACTGAAGGGCTTAGCTGAGGGGGGAGAAAACGATTTGATTTGAGAACAAGCGGTAGTCACTGATCATCACTCAGGCAGAAGCTGACCCTGCATGTGAAGTAGACGGAGCTGGGCCTCTGCCAGGATTCTGCCCGAGTCGTGATATGTCTGCTCTGCAATCGCAGATATGGGTGGTGACCAGGGCCGACCTCGCTCTCTCTTCTACCTTCACTTGTTCCTCATCCTCCCCTCATTGATATGCAGCAGGACGTTTACCTAGTTCAAAGAAGACACGCTTCCGGCTCAACTTGACTGTCAGTGGCGATGCGTCCTATTGAACCTAGTATGCTGTTTATGATTCACAATGTGGACTTTGTCATCATAATTAAATGTCTGTTTTGCTCATATATTGAGTTTAGACTATATATTTGATGAAGAATGTAGCGACCAGTGGTTTAGATTCTTAATGTGATGGCAAGACTGTCACACTTGTGTGGCACAAAATCTGCCTGGATACCACTAGCACTGGGCTGGTTGCCTTATTATAGAACAATACCTCTTGGGGTAATAAGAACACCCCTCTCTGTTCCTGTTAATGGAAGGTTCAGAAGGCATTTGTGCTTTCTCTACTAGGTCAGAGTAACTGCATTGTTCTGAGGAAGGTTGCATATAGAACATAACATGTGACATGGAATTGAAACTGGAGAAGATGCGTCTCCTTGTTTCACTGCAATAGGATACGGTCTCGGAAGCTCAGAAGTGCTGACTACCTCCCCGGATCCCTAACCGATCGTTCGCCTCCTCCAACGTTTGCTTTTCATGTCTCTCTGTCAAATCTCTCTTTCCGTCTATTTTCTCTTCCACCAATCGCCGGTTTTTTCTTCATGATGACAGTGCAGTGAATTTGGTGTACGGTTTTCAGTGAGACTGTCCATGTGACCTTTTTTAATTTTTGTTTGACTGAGCCTGCGTCAGTTGAAAGAGCATGTACAGTACAGTTCTGATTGGCTAAGTAAACTGTCTCCAGAAAGTCATGTGAATTGAATTCCATGGTTGCTAATTGATTGCACTGCTGAGGCCACACCCTGAAGCAGGGAGACATTACCTTTAGGGGCGGAGTCTGGCTTTTTCTCTTGGCATTACATCACTTCTGAACATTCATCTGATTAACAGCAGGGAATCAGAAATTTACATATCTGTGGTAGGCAAAGCAGTAGCTTGGTGAAATGTTTTTATTTTATGTTGGATGATACTAATGAGAACATATTTTGGATGATAATTGGCTTATGCTCTGAAGCCCGTCTCTGCCCTCCTGTTTCCCATGATCCCCATGCTTGCTGTAGGCTCCGTCTCATTACCCCATTGGACAGAATGACTGCTACCAGGCCACATTGCCCACAGCCCAGACAGCTCCTGACAAAGCACTGCTGTTTCATTGGATGTGAAATGGAATCGCTTTAGAAGACAAGTGCAATCCAAAATGAATGTGAGCAGAGGGTGACTTTCTGTCCCGCTTTCCGTCCGTCCATCCTTCTCTCTGAAGCAGGGATACTGGATCAGGCGATGCTGTGTTTGAACAACAGTAATTGAATAGTGGATGACATTGAAGGGCAGGGGCGTTTCTAGGATTTCAAGACACTGGGGGGGGGGGAATAGCCCAGGTGACCCACCCCCAAGAAAAGTGTGTGTATGTAAAGTACACTTGAATTAAGGCACCGACTATTTGGTCTCTTTAGAACTGTTAGTTGTCTCATGTTGCTTTAAAAGCTTTAATATTCGAGTGCCATATATGTACCGCTATTTGGTAATCAATACAGTTTTAATTCTTCACATGATTTTGTAATTATAATTAAGTTACTTCAAAATAACAGTCCTTTACCACATGAGTTTTCTATTACTTTGACGACATTATTTCGTTAAGTGCTTTTTAGGAGAAAATGTACAAACATTTCATTATCAGCTTGGAGATGATCAGTTACTATCCCAATAAAGCCTGAAACAGCCATACATTTGGGGGGACAAATTAAACTACAACTATCCTTCAAAAAAATTATTCTGGCAATTCTACACGCTGGGACAGATTTATTTTGCTCAATTGACCCAATATAATGCATCCAGATTGTCTTGTTTGGAGCAATATATACAGTCCCCTCCAGAATTACTATAAAAAATATAATTGTTTAATCCTCAGTGTAAAAAGTACTATTTGTTTTTTTTATATTACTCACCTCAACCTCCACCTTACTGTCCCGAACATCTATCTGATAGTCCCTCCCTGTTTGGGGCTCAGACTTACTTAGACTTAATTGAAATATCTAAGACTGTCATTGCCAGACAGACAATGTGGACAACCAATAGAAGTTCAGATCTAGTCGTGCTATGTTGGCCTCATGTAGAACAACACATTGAAAGTGTATTGCTCTTTATTTTGGAATTTATTGAAATAAATGGACTGAATGCAAGTTATCTCAATGACACAAACAGATTTTAGCTCAGTTTTGTAAGCAACAGTTTTGTAAACATCTCACCTCAGCATCCAACCTACTGTCCCTCACATCTCTCTGACAGTCTCCTGACTGCTGAATTAGTCAAATATGTCAGAAAAACACAGTGGACTTTTCCAGAGCAGTTCAGAACTTTGGTATCTACTGTTAATCCACTAGTGCCAAATATGAACTACTGTAACTTACAGTTCAGTTTGCTAATGATGCCTAATGTCTTCAGAAACATTTTATTTTGCTAAGAAAACTATGTTTTCTCCCTCTTAATGATGATAACATTAGCAATTGATTACCAAAATGGAAATGATTGGAGAAAGATTGCTAAGACAATCGAATATCTCTCTAGTTACCGTGGAGCTGATATATCGTAAGCTGATAGCGGTACTATGCTGCCTTTTCCATTGTGTGATGGTTAAAGTTGGTAAAAATGAAAGTGCACATTTACTCGCTAAACAATATATTTCTAGCTAACCAGCTGATATTAAAATCCAAATTGATCATCTTCTGAATTCAAATTCTAGGCAGATATAGAGTAAAGGGTAGAGACAAGGGATTGATGGACTCAATCCCTTGTCCGATGTTTTTACGATACCAATTGACTTTGTGATACAATTGTAATGATAGACTGAGTGGTTCATTACTGGGATAAAAACTAATGGGGCAAATGCCAGCTTGGTACACAAATCCAGAGCGCATGTTTATGCAAGTCAGACCATAAAAAATACACTTCATTAGGTGCACCTGTCCAACTGTCCGTTAACACAAATATCTAATCAGCCAATCACCGGGCAGCAAGTCAATGCATTTAGGCATGTAGACATGGTCAACACGATCTGCTGAATTTTTAACCAAGCGTCAGAATGAGGATGAAAAGTTATTCAAGCGACTGTGAACATGGCATGGTTGTTGGTGCCAGAGGTGGTGGTTTGAGTATTTCAGAAGGTGCTGATCTACTGGGACTTTCCTGCACATCCATCTCTAGGTTTTCCAGAGAATGGTCAGAAAAAGTGAAAAAATCCAGTGAGCTACAATTCAGAGGTCAGAGGAGGCAGAGGTCAGAGGAGAATGTCCAGACTGGTTAGAGCTGATAAAAAGGCAACAATAACACAAATAACCAGTTGTTACAACCAAGGGAGGCAGAAGAGTCTCTGAACCTCAAGGCAGATGGGTACAGCAGTAGATGACGGGTCCCCCTCCTTCAAGCTAGTAAAGCATGGATCTATCCTTCCTTTTATCAACAGTTCATCCTGGTGGTGGTGGTGGTGGAATGGTGTGGGGGATATTTTCTTGGCACACTTTGAGCGCCATAGTACAGATTGATCATTGTTTCAATTGAACAGCCTACCTGAGTATTGTTGCTGACAATGTCCATCCCCTTTTGACCAAAGTGTATCCATCTTCTAATGGCTATTTCCATCAGCATAATGTGCGATGTTACAAAGATCACATAATCTCAAACTGGTTTCTTGAACGTGACAATGAATTCACTGTACTCAAACGGCCTCCACAGTCACCAGATCTCAAACCAATCGAGCACCTTTGGGATGTGGTGGAATGAAAGATTTACATCAGGGATGTGCAGCTGACAAATCTGCAGCAATTGTGTTAATCAATTAATGTGAATATGGACCAAATCTCTGAGGAATGTTTCCTGCACCTTGTTGAATCTATGCCATGGAGAAATGATCAAGGCTCTAAATGCAAAAGAGAGTGTACAGGTGTACCTAATTAAGTGGTTGTTGAGTGTATATTACTGGTTTGTCTAAAAAGATCCATGGATAAAGTCCCAGAGGCTCAGGCCTAACAAAGCTACTAGGAAACTGAGTAGACATGTACAGTATTACATCCTATTGCTTCTCATTCCTGATGAGTTTTCACAACTTACATAAAATAACCATACTTCCGCATAACTAACATACAGTTTGTGATAAAAAGAAATGTGGGGTCATGAACATTTCTGACTACACTTACGAAACCTTTTAACAAAATTTGAATGATATGTGACGTTTCGGAGCCTATACTCCATGCATAACATTATCTGTGCGGGAGAAGTGCCATTTTGTCTAAATTTAGACATTCATTAAGGCCTCACTTGCCTTTGGATAATTGATTATGATATGTTACATGTTCTCCCCAGTGTTACTGAATACCTCTCTTACATGATTATGTTTCTTCCCTGGAGGAAGAAGGCTCCAGGTTTCACTTCACCAAATTGTCTTTTGCGGTTATGTTTTGCTGTACATAATCACGTTCCCTCTCATTGGAATAAGCCCTGAGTGTCTGTAGCAGCGGTGTCTTGTTCTGCATCGGTCTGCCTTTGTACGTTCGTATAGACAGTGTAATTAATCAGGAAGAATCCCTTGTCGAGAGAAGGGGGGAGCTGTGAGTATAGGGGGTCATTGCAGGGGGACAGGTGGTACTGTACGATCCTGTGTTTTAAAGGACTTTAATCTGCTGGGTTGTAGTTGGAGTGGGGTCAGAGCTGGATCGGATACAACTGCTACAATGATCAGCAGTGCAGACATTCGTTCTTACGTTTACGATGTAAGAGCAAACTTTGACATCCTGTTATAGGCCTACTGAAAATGGAGATTTTCCATACTCCATAATGTTTCCACTGTGTGCACCAAATGCAAATTGCAAGGACTTTGTGAACTTTCTGTAAACGAAACACGTTCCTGTCCAGTCATCCCAAGCAAAGTGTTCCATGCTGGCACGCTGAGACTCTGTAAACTCTCGGGATCTCATGACCTGCCCTCGCTGAAGTCCTTCGATATTCTCTCCAATCTTGTTAAGGACTTACAAACAGGGCCTTAAGGGTCCTATATTGTCAATTGATGTCAGTTAAAAATAATGAGACTGAAATAATTACTGTCATTCCTCACATGACGCATGCGAGCGGAAGGTCTCAGCAGCTAGAGGTGGGCGGGTTTAGAGGACGAGACGGGTGGGTAAAAAGCTTGATCTGTTTGTAAAGCGTCCATCCATTTCAATACAATGCACCATCCAGCTCTGTCTGATAATTCCTCCAATCCCAGACAACGCGACAACGTGACAAATGAGCTGCTGTACCAAAGCACTGCTGTTTGTATTGTGGGTGTGTTCAATCACCAATCACTTACTGATCATGATGTTATTGATGAGAACGGAGGACACGCTGATGTTCTAGGATTACGGGTGATGAATCAGTTGCATTTTAACTAGCCTATATGAAGCTCTGTCTCCACAGGAAACCTTCCTGTTATTGGACTCCAGAGTTACCAGAGCCACCGTGGTCATGTTCCTACCTCAACGTCGGTTTTAAACTTGCAACCTTTCTTCCATTTGATCTCACCCTGAATAAATTGGCACACTATCAGTGTCCTTTCTGTAAGCGCTGAATCCGCTTTCCAACCAGATCCTGTTACCGTCCTACCCAGCTCAGTGTGTCTGTCTGGAAGTCCAGAGCTCTTCTCCATCCCTCCTACATCTCGGCGCCGCCTCTTTCCCAGCCTTCCACAAGACCCTGTGGATGTCCTTGACTCACACTTGATACCCGCCTCCTGCGAAAACATTCAGATTAGCTGATTGATAATCTTACAACAATTAAGAGAGATTAAAAGGCGTGTAGCTGCTGGACTGTTTGGTGACCGCTGAGGTCGTCTAGGGAGTACAAGTATCCCACAGTGACTGTACGTCAGATCACAGGTAATGTTGCATTGCTTCAGAATTTGCTCCTGATAATTATTTTCGTGCCAGCCGTTACCTAATGCACTTCCTTCTGATACACATGGTGGTGGCCGTTTCTAACTTGGTAGTGAACTGGTTAGGTCAGTGTTTGATGACTTGGATCTATTCCACCTCAAACAAGAGGCCAGATGATGCCTCGCCTAGAAACAGTGAGGTTAAACCTAAACTACTGCAAAGTCCCTGGAGAATAGATTTGCTAATTTATAATAGAGTGTTAGCATTGTAACTACAAAACACACAAAACAATGAACGGTTTGGTCATAATGGATCTCTTTAAGACCTGATTAGCCAACTGTAAGTGCCAACTGTTTTCTTTCACAAGATGCACTCACATTCTCAAATTGCAGGGTCAGGTCAATAAAACACACCAGATGGCCAAACATGCCTTTCCCCAAAACAATAGACCTTTCTTATTTCTCACAGAGGCTTCTCTTTTTGATACTTAAACAGAAGCTAAATAAGATGCAGATCTAATTACGGCAATTGTCCTTCTGTTTCCTGGGAGATAAAAGGTGCACTGAAAATGAGCCAATGTCTGATGGGAGAAACAGTGCTCCTCAATCTCGCCATTCCAGACCACACGGCCACTGGACACAGCCTTTAAGCAACAAACTGCCTACTGAAACTGTGTGAAGAACTTGTGTCTTAGTAAATAATGGTAACATGATGGCAACTGTGGTTGAGTGGCTGGCTGTTGTTGGAGTTGATGAGGGAAGATGCGTTGTTTCGAGAGTCTTGTCACCAGAAACAAAATAAATAGCGCCCTATAACATAGTAGTTAGAGGTTAATTCATCAATATAATCTTATGTCAGTGGCCAGTCACTATTTCTGCTCAGTAGTCTGTTCTTGTATCTGTGATCGGTTGGTCAGAAGCCAGGAACTTCATATCTGGTCAGTAGTTAAGACATTTCAGCTGTTTCAAGATACTGCACACATTCGTCACTAGGCTAGCTGTCATGATGTCAGGGGTTAAGGGTGAACTTACAGGGCACATATTGACCTTTGACCTCACAGTTGGACTTAAACACTACTCAACATGAGACTTTTGTAGACGTGGCTGTTTTCTTCTTGTGGATTTGTTTAATGAAGCCCTTAAAGATGGCATTGGTTTGAACACCTCTAATATGTACAGTAGCACTAGAGTATTAGTGAGATCGCTGTTTGTGGAAATGTGTGTCCTACTAGCCAGCGGTCAAGCTGTCAGTGGGTTTGCTGACCGACCAGGAGAGACAGAACAGAGCAGAGACCGCTTGTTTCGGCATGGCCGGAATAAACCACTGCAGGGCCGTCACAAGCAGCTTGTGTAAGTGCCAGTCATAAGACTAAGGATAACAGCTATATATAACATACCTAGATAGCAGGGACTCAAAGGGAACAGGGCACCCAGATAAGAGCCTATTAGCTAGCTGGAGATTGAGATGAATGAGCAAACTGCCAGCTTATTAAATCACATGACTTCATAGGAAGTGCTGAAACTCCACCACGTCAGATATTCCCCGAATGAAGCCAGGTCTCTCAGTCCCTATATATTGACGGTCATGTTAGGGTATAGCTTAGCAGGTGTTGTCTTTAGAAGACCTTAAAGTGAGGAGAATCCAGCTGTCTGTCAGTTGACCTATACCCTCCTTGGCCTTTTCAGATGTCACTGTGCTACAGTGGTGTAGTAGTTTACAAGCCACAGTGAAGTGTGTTGGGTGCCTTTACAGAGGGCACTGAGCTGATGTTGGAACAGTAGCTGGAGCGGCAGACAGGGTGACCTTGTATGGTTGTGGGGAGAGAGCGAGCGAGAGAGAGAGAGATTCCAATGACTTTGGAGCACCTGACTGCACTTGTGACTGTGTGCATTTATAACACACTATGTAGACATACTGTACTGTATGCATCTGCTCTCTATAATTAGTTTTTGGGTGTGTGTGTGTGTGTGGGGGGTTCTTCTATAGATTTTCTTTTGCCATTTTTGACTAAATTGGAAGGTACATTTCGCCTAATCAAACACAAAATTCAACAATGACAGATCTCCCTGGCCGCTGTTCTGTTTCAGATGGGCACTCATAGGTGTCTAGAATCCATCTGCCTTCTCAAAATGCCACTATGCCTTCTGGACATTTTTGTACGCAGCTTATTAAGGCTTTGTGGCTGACATTCCCTGCTGCGTTGTTCACCTTGTCACCCTGGGCTCTGCTGATGTCTCAGGTGGTGGTATCAATGTTCCCTACGGCAGGAACCCGGTGAGAGAACACAGGGTGTCAGGAAGGGGGAGGAAAAAAGGAAAGGGAAGACAACGGTAGTGCTAAAAGCATGTAGGTGGGCCTCTATAGTACAGCAAGCTGCAGCTGGATGAACATCCATACAGCAGCCTACATTAGCATAATGCTCTGTGTAGCTTCACACAGGGCTGAGCAACTACTGTTTTCATGGCTCAGTTGCAGAAGTGCCTAGTTTATTCTGCTGAATGACTAATTTCCTTTTTCAACGCATGGCAGAAAAAGAATATCTTTTCTCCGTTTTGATAGCATGATTATTATTAATAAACCCCTATTTGAGCAACCAAAAAATCCACAGTCAGCAACGTGTGGCTTTAGATGGTTCCTGTAATTGTTATTCATGAGCTGGAGCACATGCGGTGGAACTCGGCATTCTGGAACATTCAGCCAGATAAACACGACGTAGAACTCATTCCTTTGGACTTGTCAAATAAGGCGCCTCGCCTCGTTTGCTCACGGCTTTTACTTCGACTTGTCCAACGTTTGCGCCAGAACGCTGCGTTGGTGTTCAGTTGGGCTGAACGGCCGTTGCGATTGGGTGGAGTGTTCGGAGGAAGACTCTTGAGCTGAGCGGGTGGTTAGGCTTCCTCTATTATCCCCATAGACAGCGTGTGGGCAGCACGTGACATGACTAAATATCAGGACCTGAGGCCCAGAGCCACTTCAAATAAGGCAATGATGTGCTTCTGCTATGTGATGTAATCTTCCACTACAGGATGCTTGGCTACAGTGACAGCCTATGATGAAGACTCGACATACGTGCATCATGCTGCGACTGTGATAGCGGTCTGTGCATGTGGCGAGTGCCTGTGAATGCTTGCGTTTGCACATGCGCGGGTATTTCAGTGTGTTTCCAAGCGTTCTTTCCCTTTGACCTTAAATCTTCAGAGCACAAGGATGTTTTTATTGATTGATGTCCAGGCTACGGAGCGAGAGAGAGGGCGGGAAAATGGGTAGAAAAAAGGCGAAGACTGTCTGGAAATAAATGGCCAGTTGGACGGTGCAGAAATTGATTAGCCTGGCCTCTTACTTTCCTGAAAGGGGAGAGCGGGGAGGATGAAGAGGCGCTGAGCTGGGAAGATGAGTCAGACACGTGACAGGGATGTGAGCCGAGAGCTAAAAGGCTCCACCACAAACACACACACAAACAGCTGCTGGACCTGTAGTTTAGGTGGGTGGGGGGCGTACAGAGGGCATCCTTCACCTGTCTTCTGCTACGTCATCCTTCAGTCCAGGTCTCCCAGTGAGCCTAAACCCCCCCCCTCTCTGAACCAATGTTTTTTGCTCAACTGTGTTGCACTACATCTGCAAACTATGAACTCATAAATGGTATCAAATCACCTGGTCTTTGATCCAACATGGCTTACAGTCGCTCAAATGTACAGTGGTTGTTTGGCGGTATATCACAGAGATTACAGCACTCCTCTGATTTGGGCACGGAGCAGAAAATTAGGCACCCTTAATAGTTTGTAAGGCATCAATGTCATGCAAAAGGAGCATTTGTTTGAAGTGTCAGTTTTGCAAAGACATAATTAGGTTCAGTTTTTTCTCGTTGAGGCAGCTTATGTCCTTTTCCACAGAAAGTGTTTTTGGATGCGATTGCTAATGTTGGTTGTACTTGGGCTGACCGCCGCCGACAGCTTCGATGAAATCAGGGAAATTAGATTGGTTTGGAGCGGAGGTGCGCAAGACGTGAAACAGAGCTGAGGTATGTTGTGTTAGTCATCAAAGATGCATTTGTAGGGCGTTGTGGCGCAGTATCTTTAGACTGTGCCTTGGCGAGGAGCCTTCTGCAAACAGTGTCAACAGGTTCAGTCTGTACACCAGCGCCCCCCTTCTGACAGACAGACGAAAACAGGTGGGGAGGCACACACAAACATTTCTTTAAATCACTAATTTGAGCCCTCAAATCAAAAATTCAAACAGGCTATATTCTCAGGATCTCTGTATGTGAAGGCACCTACTTCTCCACACCTTACGGCTGCCCTTGACCTCTGACACGACGCAGTATCCTGCTACTGTAGGTGCTGACTCCTTCGACACGGTCGATCCGATAGCCAGTACTCATAGCTTGCATGAAATCTAATCAGCTGGCAGTATTCCAGTGTAAAGGGACGTTGATCTAACATTTATGTTTTCTGCGAAATACACTTGGGGTTTTTGTGTGTTCGTGGGGTGGGTACAGGTAGATGCTCATTATGGGCTGCTCATTTGACTGCTACACAGAGGCAGCCTTTACCAGTAGGATACTTATGGACCAGAAGCTCATTAGGTCTGAACAGCCATGGGCCATGTTCGCAGACTGACAGTTTGTGGTCTTCTAATAGCAGGACTACTTCAGACAGATACCGCAAAACAACATGTGACCTCCTGGAAGTCCCTAACCCTATCTCCCAGCTCCACAGGCATTATTTCCTGTTCCGTCTCTTTCCCCATGATATGTGCTTTCCATCTCTTCCCCAGGGGACCACTGTCACTTCCCTTCACACTGACCTATTCCCCAAACCTCTTGTACTACCGCTTCTATGTCGTAGAATATCCTCTTGTACTACCGCTTCTATGTCGTAGAATATCCTCTTGCTCATTAGAATGTGGTGGCCTCAGACTGGTGGCTGCTCTGTCTGTATTTTTCAGCACCATTAGTTGTAATGAGCGTGTGGTGAGGGAGCTCCCTTCTGCTTCAGAGAGCTCTCTGTGTTTGACAAGCATACTGTAGTAGTCAACTTACTTTGCCATTAACTGGGCGGGGCTGGTGACTGGTGACAGATTAACCTTCTAAAGAACTGTTTGATATGTGATAAGATATCGTGAATACAGAAATTCTTAAGAAGTCAATATAAACTGACCTTCTCTCTCTGTCTCTCTCTCTGTCTGTCTTTCTCTCTCTCTGTCTGTCTTTCTCTCTCGCTCTCTGTCCGTCTCGCTCTCTGTCCGTCTCGCTCTCTGTCCGTCTCGCTCTCTGTTCGTCTCGCTCTCTGCAGTATGAGGAGGAGGAGGTGTGCTCAGACCGCCTGGACGCTGACTTCCCTGACATCGACCTCTCTCAGCTGGACGCAAGCGATTTCGACTCTGTCAACTGCCTCAACGAGCTCCACTGGTACAACGACCAATCGGACGTCTCCCCTACCTCCATCTGTTACAGCACAGGAGACCCAGAATTCTCTGAGGTGAGACGCCAAGTCCCGCCTGGCGCAATATACACTTCCACTAACCTGCAGTTTCCAATTGTTTAAGACATCTAGACAGCAAATTATTTCATAATCAGAAGAGGCTCCACTCTTCAATAAAGTCCAGTGTTAGTGTTTCCCACAGTGGATACCTATTGATCGGTCTAATGCACAGATTTCATCAAACCTGTTCATTAAACATCATCCGCAATGGTAGTGCTTGAGTGGGACTGACCCACCCCCTAACGCTGTTGGTCCCAGCTCTGTTTTACCATCCAGATTAAAATCCCTTGTTCAGATTGATTTTCTAGGGGTGGAGTTTGGGTTGGGACAATCCCCCCTGGGTCTTGTTTGGGATGCCAGTGTGGAAGCCATTGATCTCCCAGCTTAGTTCATTTAACCTTCAGATAGAGGGTGGCGGGTGGGGGTGGGGGGTGTAATTTGAAACCTTGTTGGCTTCCCGTAGGCTGCCTCCACTACCGTCCTACCTTCAGTCTCCGTGCTCTTAGCAAGATGCCAGCAAACCTTTCTCGCTCCTGTTGGTCCTAGACAGACGAGGTGGACTGTCTGCGCTGTAAATGTTTAACCACTGAGGCAGCCCTTTTTAATATTTTGGCCCTAAGTGATTTTCTCTGAGCACTCAAATTTATTTCTAATTACCAATAATTGGTAAGATCAGAATTGGCCTGCCGGTGTTAACGCAGTGTGATGTTGGGGTACGTGGGCGGTGTGCTTCCCTCTGAGGAGGACGAGCTGCGTGGCGACGCGCCACCGTGCTGTAAGCGGGTAGCAGTGTGTGTTTAATGTGGCCTTCTCTCTCCTGCCCCCTGCAGATAGAAGAGGAGAATGCGGCGCTACTGGCTGCTCTCACTGACAGCCTGGACAGCATGGTGGAGGACGAGGTGGGGGGGCTGTCTGTGTTTCCCTCGCTGGGGGCGGGGCCTGGGGAGGAGGAGGAGTTCCCCTTTCCTTCAGGCAGACTGAGTGGCTCCCTGAGCCCAGAGACAGAAGACCCGTCTCTAGTAAGAACCCTTCCTCACTGTTTAAGGTGGATGTGGATGGGCGTCTGCTCTGCTCCACCACAGCATGGGTACTGATAGGCAACAAAGGTCTGAATTTTTCTCATTTTGGGCTCTTCCATTTTTTCTTTTTAGCAACCAGTACTTCTAATTAAGAATGCTTTTTACAGGCAGGCCACCCGGCTGAAGTACGACCACATTCTCGTAAAGAAACTCTTGTCTCTTTTTGACTTCCTCTAACTCACATTCATCCTTTTTGAATTTCCCCACATTATCTCGTCTCTCCTTGCCATCTTAAAAGCATCTCCTGCTATCATGCCCATGTCTGTATCCTAGGACCCGGCCTGGCCTCCTATAGAGGTTTCACTGGAACCAACCCTGATGCAGAGTGCCCTTTGACCCAGTCCCACCCCCCCTCCAGCCTCCCCCATGCCCCACCCCCCAGCCCTCCCCCTGATTTCACACTGTCCTGAATGTCTTTATCCCTCTCCTCTGAGTCAAGCTTCCAGGAAAAATTAGTTTTTCTTTTCAACCCATCCCTATCTACTCATGCTTGCTTTTGGTTGCAACAGGCTTGTGTTAGTAGAGCATACAGTAATAGGATTTCCTCGTTGTATTTGGAAACATTTGTCTGGTTGATATTCTGTGTGCTCGGATGAGCGTGCAAATAGCTACGGTACAAAAGTGGAATAAGGACATCTGGTGTAATATATATGTTCTTGTATTACGCCTAAAATATGTCCTTATGGCTTTTGTCCACCAAGAAGCCAACTGACTTCCTTAATATTTCTTGGGTTTCAAACCGACACTGACTGGTTTTAAGACACAATGGTACTTAATCAGGAATTGGTTACAAAGGTCTATTGTGTTAAAGCTTTGAATGAGTTGCCTAAAACCAGACCACTGCACCTATCCTCTGACATCATTCAATTGCGAGATACATTTTCAGTGAAATATTACACGGAAGAATGCTTTTTAAATAAATGTATTCAGTCACACACATTGTGTCCTTCGATGGCCTAAGAATATTACTGGGAGTTGGTATGAGTTGGTATAGACGACAGCAATAATACAACATGAGTAAAATGCGCTTCTGTGGTTGTGCACGTTAATCATGCAGAGGTAAACATGCTGTGGTGTTTTGTTATGAACAATATACACAACGTTAGTTATTAATACAGGCTGGAATAGTGGAATGATTGGAAATATCACCGTTTTATTATTCTGTGTGAAATCCTGATTCTAGTGCCTCTATTTTTAGGCCAAAAAAAAGTAATGGCCATCCAAATGTTGAAATGTGTTTTAAAATGGTGACATGCACCAGTCCATCTCCCTCCCTCCATCCCAGTGACAGGCCAGAGCTGTTATTTGTGACGTGACCCTGGGGGGTTCGTGATCGGTCCGTGTGTGAGGGGGAGCCCTCTGCTGGCGGGAGCTGTAGCTGCACCTGACCTCAGTGTCTGTGTGTGTCTGTGTGTGTGTGTGTGTGTGCGCGTGAACGAGCGAGGGGCAGGAAACAAGGGCTGCATTGAGCCCGGCAGGCCAGGAAGTTGGCCAAAGGAGAGTAGTCTTTCATGGCACAGATGGGACTATCGTGCCAAGCAGCATTTTTTACACTCTGATGGAAAACTTCAGCGCCCTCTTCAATTTCTCAATGAAACGCTGAGAGGCCCCTTTGAAACCGTGCCACAACTGGGTCGTGCAACTCAATTAGAACCGTTCTCCCCACTTATTTCGTCATCTGTTTTAACAAGGCCTTTAAACATGCCATATAGGCCAGCCAGTATTGAGCTATCAGCCAAACGTCCTGGAACACGTGGCATCGTTCCCTTCTATCTACATTAGGCTCTCCAAACGAAGCCCACCTCAGGGGAACTTCGCTCTGATGGTTTCAAATACAAGGCAGCCTCCTCGATCTGGAATAAATTGTAAGGGGATGAATTGTCGACGTGAAACTCAGTACTGCGTTG
>JACXGM010001181.1:0-21977 GCA_016801145.1 Umbra pygmaea
AACGTAGGTCTCTCTGTGTAGACCGTATGGAGCAGTGTGTAACGTAGGTCTCTCTGTGTAGACCGTATGGAGCAGTGTGTAACGTAGGTCTCTCTGTGTAGACCGTATGGAGCAGTGTGTAACGTAGGTCTCTCTGTGTAGACCGTATGGAGCAGTGTGTAACGTAGGTCTCTCTGTGTAGACCGTATGGAGCAGTGTGAAAGCGCTGCAGCTCTGCTGGAGTCGGTCAGGGAGCAGGAGGTGCAGTTTGAACAGCTGACCAGAGCGCTGGAGGAGGAGAGGAGGAGAGTGGGCCTACCCAGCCCTCCGTCCCGCCCCCTCCTTCACACGCAGGTAACGGCCCCGCCTCTCTGGGGGGGTTGCCTCCCAGATCCTTTTTCTCGATTTACCATGAACCAATCATCCACCATTCGCCTAGATCCATCAGTCCATCATCCAGGGTGTTTTCGGTTCACTCATTCCTTCCCTAACCACCATCTGTTCTGCTCCTCCAGCGGTGCTCTGGAATGTGTTGTCTGTCATGCCCTCATCCCTTAACACGTACGCTCCAGTTTTACCATGTCATGTGTCCAACCTCACTTACCTTTGCATAACTCATCACCACACTTAATTCGCATATGCACGCACACTGCACCGCTAACACACACTCAACCGTCGCACCACCCTGACGTACCTGGACAGACCTCACTCGTGGAATGTCATTGTGCACTCCGGCATGTCGTGGTCAAAATATCCTGGAATGCTGCATTTGTCGCGCATGGTTGCATGCATGGCTGAATAAACTGAAATGTTGTGTAACAGTTCATCATTTTGAAGAGGCCAACTGGATTTCTATGGGGCAGTTTCTATGGGGCAGTTTCTATGGGGCAGTTTCTGGAAGTTTTCAAAGTCACAGCTACATGAGCGTCTTCCACCCAATCAGCACCCAAAATATCAACTACATTTGAAAACAAAGTAAATGAATTCGGTCTTCAACCTTAAACGATGTCACAGTTGATCTTTGAAGGTCAATCCTTATTCTGTAGCTCTATTATTTTGTTGTTTTTTACAGAAACTCTGGTTTGTTATTGTCTCTAGCTGATTCCAGGGGTGAACGATACACTATAAACTTCAAGGACTTAATTTGGTGCCTCCTGATGTTCTCATGTGACATCTTGATGTAATCCTAACGTCAGTGGCGTTGCTGGAATGCTATAACGGGCAAAGGGCCTTGCTGAAAAGATGTGCTGTATTTCTGTTGAGTAAACATCAGCTGATAGCAGAAGAGAACGAGGTCAACGCATGAGGTACCATAAGTAAGCCAGTTACTTAGCTTCTATAATAACACTGGAGATAGAAGTGCAGTGATGGAAACCAGCCAGGCAGGATGTGTGTAGAATTAGTTTATTTTATATGAACTTGTTAAGAGGCTATTACTTCACTTTTTGCAAACCAATTAGACATGGGAGGATGGTGAAAGCAGAGGCCCCTCTTCACGTCTGCTTTAGCTGATGTTTACTCAGTAAAACAGATGTTCTGACTCACTGGTTTCGAGTGGCCTGTCTGTTTTAGATGTTGTTGTTTTGTCCCACTTGAATTCCTTAAAAAAAAGAGCACTCCCAGTCTTTGCTCCAATGTGCACTTAGCTACCTCAGCATTATTACTGTAGTTAATGTGTTGTTACCATAGCAGCTACAGAGAATTGAGGGGAAATACAGTACACCATTGGTCCTGTATATCCCAAATCCATCTTGTATGGTAACATGCCTGACCCCTAGTGGAGAGAAGATGGTACTACGCACAGCCAATAATACAGCAGCCATACATGTCTCTCCTGCCTTTATTAAAGTGTTCTAACATTGTGAGGACAGTGAGATAGGAGGCATTTCAAACTATCACGTCTATCAGTGTCAGTTGGGGGTCATCTGGGCCGTGACGTTCTGGATGTGAGCATCCTGTCGGTTAACTGTTTCTCTCACTCCCAACAGAACGGCCGTCTGGGGGATGCAGACATAGAACGACTCAAAATCACTGAAGGATATATTAACGGAACACAGGTCAGCAGTGTTCGTGTGTTCGTGTTCAGGGGTGTGTGTTTGGGTGTGTGTTCATGTTCGGGTGCGTGTTTGTGTGTTGGTGTGTGCGTTTTGTAATTGTACTGCGTGTTTGTGTATGTAAAACATTTGTTGTTGGTTACAGTACAGGATGGTAGACCCGGCACATGGTGCTCTAGACGAGAGCTATACACCAGAAGACGATATACATGAGGTGCACTCTGTGTTCTCTGATGAAGGAACCAATGGACGGCGGGCAGAGAATGTGGTAAACACAGAGCTCTAAAATGTCAAACTAAAAGGATTCCTTCACTGAGGGTGTGGACTTCTCTTCATCATCTCTCTGATTCTCTGACTGGTCTTCCTCAGATGAAAAAGGCGATAGCATCCCGTACCGTCCTTCCGTCTGATGCCATGTCCATCGACGGGGGAGTGTCTGTCTGCTACAGCGCCACGCTGGACCGAAACTACCGTCAGGGTGGAGGAGGGGACTATCCCACAGCCACCGTCCCCAGGAACTACCACTACGGCCCCATGGGGGGGTACGATGACTACCGCAGCGCTCCGCCCTCTGAGGTCTATGCCAGCCTAAGCAGGGGGACTCGCATGGACGAGCGCTACAGGTCAGACTAGCGGCTTGGTGTGCAGAAGGTTATCAGTGATGGGGACAACTCAGGCCGAATCCAGCCAGGAATGTGAACATATATATAGTTTTTAATTTTCTTATTATGAGTAATACTTCAGAAAATACACCTTCTGTCACTCTCCTTCCCCCCACCCAGAAATATAAACCCTTTATGTAGATGTACACACGATAGATAATATACCCAGGGCTCGAAGGGCTGTCTCTGGAAGTATTTCTTTGTAATGGTGTTTGCTCTCCCATCTCTCCAGACCCGTGGACGGGTATAGGACCCTGGACTCGGGGTACCGAGCACCCAGCAGGCAGCAGCTGGACCCCTATGCCGCCCAGCCCCAGGTGGGGCGCGGGGTGAGGGGCTTGGGCAGTGCTATGGACCTGGGGGGGATGCGCTACGCCCACCAGGGCCACTACGGCATGGAGGATGACCAGAGGAGTCTGGGATACGATGACATAGAATATAATATGGCTCCTCCCCCCATGCATCCGGGTTACGGCACCATGCCACGGCTAGGACCAGGCCCTGTAGGACTGGACAGACGCAGGCTCAGGTAGGAACACACACACACCTGAACAAAAAGTGTGCATGAACAAAACAGCCAGATTACCACGCACTGTGGTTGGGTTTTGAGAACCTATTCCCCTAATGGTACCGGCTCCAAGTCAACCGATGCTACTGGTATCGAAATGGACGTTTCAGTTTTTTTGGTACCTGATGCCGAATTAAACAACACTGTTATGAAGAGTTTTTCGATTCATTTAACGACTAATTTATCAATTAATCAAGAGTATTTTTTTAGACTCTATTAATAGAATTATAATACAAATTAATTAAAAGTACAGAAAACATGAACAATTAATATTTCAACAAATTATGATTTTATTCAATCATCTCATCAAAACACAACAAAAATATCCTAGTCTTAACTGGTTTTACAAATTTTAACAATATCTATACAGAAAAATCTGAATTTGGGAATAAAAAAGAATAAAGTAATTAAAGTATTTTTAATTACCAAATATAGGAAAGTAAATGCTCCTTCATATTCAGAAGAACATCATTTATATTGTAGGTCAAGAATGTGTAATATTTATTACAAATGTCAATACTTTACGTCCTTCCCTATAGCTATAATGAGAGAAACACATTTGTGAAAGTGAATGCAAGATCATTGTGTGACTGTTAACATTTGCACAAAGCATTGCAGTAGTTTTGTGTAAGATGAATGTCTGTGTTTGACTTTCTCCAAACATAGATAATGACCTAATCATATAATATACTGTTAAGGTATTTGACCGATTTTAATATAATCGGTACTCAATTATAGCTGGACTATCACTGTAATTTATTGAGCAAAGTTATCGGTTAAGACCCATACGATACCCAACCCTACAACGCACCCATTAGTTAATGCAGGAACACACTTACACCTAACCTTTCTACAGGAGCTGTGAGGACACGTTGGATGGGGACATGGGAGGGGTCGACCCCTACACCTGGGGCGTCAACATGGCAATGGAGAGGGGAAGTATGGCGTCACTGGACAGCACCTTGAGGAAGGGCCCACCCTCCTCCTGGAGACAGCCAGAGCTTCCAGAGGTCATCGCCATGCTGAGCTACAGACTGGACCCCGTCAAGACCAACGCCGCGGCTTTCCTACAGCACCTCACCTTTAAGAACGACAAGGTAATAACTACTGCAGCACCTCACCTTTAACCCATTTGTGACGGATGCTGCGTTGCGGCATGGAATGCACTGTCATTGATTCAAATACGCATGAGATGTTTCATTTTGTTTTTTATAGATGACGTAAACCACCCAAATGTACCGTGGTTTGCTGAAAATCACATCAATCAATCAGACATACACATGCATTTGTTTTTGAGACTGGCTACGACAGAGGAGGATTTTGACAGCAAGGGCATTGAGTTGGAAGATAGTGAGGAGTTTGGAGGGAGGTGGTAGAGGATTATCTGCCGCGCAAGGCAAAGCAGTTCACCCGCAAACCGTGTTTTTACCAATGAGCTATGGGACATGTTGGTGACTGAAACTAATCAGTACACCGAACATAATGAATAAACAGCATAATAAATAGTAATACAATACTGGCATAATAAAAACTGTGATTATTAGTTTTAAAATGAATTTTATGTCATGTTTCAATGTGCTACAGACGCTTAGGTTTTGGAATTTGACAATTTGGTATTTTTTCTGAAAACCTTTAGGAGATAATATAGTAGATTGGTTAAGATCGCTTCTATATCTCTCTAACTGAATAAAGAAAATGCTTACTGTCGCATAAAATCGGTGGATGGACCTCCGGAAGTGCTGTTCTTCTTAGTTGGTAAAACATTTTCAAACAGCCAGAAATATAACATGACATTCTATACCCTTGCCTCATCTTTGAATCGTATTCCGATGCCTCGAGTGTACAGCGAAAATAGCTATTTTTGATATTTACGGGCACAACAGCAGCCCCTTGCAGGAGACACTAACCAATGTTGTCTGAAATTTAGCCGTTCTTTTCTTCGGTTATAATCAAATGTAAACTAAAGACGACAAAGTTATCCAGTTCTCTCCCATCACAGCAACTAAACTTTTTTAAAATCGGCGGTGGCGTCATGGCGACTGTCGGTACATTTTACTGCAGCTCATTCAGATGGGTGATGGTGTTTGATCTCCCTGGGTGGTTTAATACACAGAGGTGTAATTATTAACTTGACCATACTTTAAAGAAGCAATAAATGTCTGATTTGTTTTTGTTTCCCCATTTCAAAACCACTACTCTTTTGATGCTCAGAAAAGTATCTGAGGTCTTTGTAGTTAAATCTGGTTGAAATGCAGTACGTGACTAAATAAATGTCCGGATATTGTCACTGCTGCACGTTGTATTTCCCCTGTGGGTGACTGGGAGCTTCAATCAGTTATTAGTGTCTGGCAGAATGCCTTTGTTGAAATTAAGCTGGTTTCTAAAAAAGGGCAGAACAATTGTACTCTGTTGTATAATTTAATATTTATATGCATGAACATGCATGTACTGTAATATCTACTCAGATGCCCAAATATTTATAGTCTTCTTTAACAAGAAAACATACTGTTAATACATTTTTGTAATGTGTGTGATGCTGACCATTTTTGTGGTTCTTTGTGGCCAATTTGAGGTGTACAGTTTTCTTTTTCTGAAGGTTCATCCACTCCAAATGGCTCTGGGCTAAATATTGTAATCTCCAGGTTTTCAGGCAGCTGTGTGTGAGTGTGATGTTGCTTTATTTTGCTTTTCATTTATGCATAATGGATGTTTTTAGTTTTTTGACTCACCTGTGAAAGAGACCTTTGTCTCAGTGTGAGTTCATTGGAACATAACCCTCCACGTTCTGATTTGTCAGTGCCTATTATTTCAAACTCAGGGAGTTCACACAAATGAATGTGATTTGTTTGTCCCTTTAATTTGTGGAAACCTGCAGCTTTTTATTCATATGGGTATTCCATGTGTTATAAAGCCCTGCTGTGTGCGTTGTGTGTAGGTGAAATCGGAAGTCCGTCGTCTGAAGGGGATTCCAGCCCTGGTGTGTCTGCTGGACAACCCAAAGAAGGAGGTGCACCACTCGGCCTGCGGAGCGCTGAAGAACATCTCGTATGGACCTGACCACGACAACAAGATCGCCATCAAGAACTGCGACGGCATCCCTGCCTTGGTCAGATTACTAAGGAAGACCAGAGACCAAGACTTAACCGATACAATTACAGGTACGAAGACTTTCTAGTTCACTCCTACTACAGTACTACTACATGTTACTACTACGGGAACTAACTGATACCATTGGGACTTATGGGACTGTTGCTAGGTCTATGCTACCAATACAGTAATGCTAATAAGTTATTATTACTTAGTGTAGGACATGTCTAACACCACTACAGCAGTACTACTAAGTTATTAATAATATGCTAAGCTTGCTAGTGTATTAGCATCAGCAAAGCCAGAAACAATCTTAATTCGTATAACTAAATGGATTTGGCTAACTGTTGCATTTCAAACATGTACATGTTCCACCATCGCTAATTACTGTTTATAAGTTAGCGACTTTTTGCTAGCATGATTAGAACAATGATTAATGTTGGCCAGCAAAGCAAATATGTGATTTTAATGTCTATTTCAAGACACAATTTTATGATGCAGTAGTATATCCCAATATTGGCATACTTGCTTACTATATAATTAAAAGTATGTTCTTTACCCATCATCTGTACAGTATGTATTTGAAGTATGTAGTATGCGAATTGAGACGCAGTCTCAGTCAAACCAGGTAGTATTCCCAACATGTCTGGCTTTTCTACATCCTAACTAATAGGGCCTGAGGCAGCTTGTAGCAGAGTCTATCTCCTGTGGCTGTCTGAGACTTGTGGTGGTGGTGATGATGATGATGATGATGATGATGATTATGGCTGCGTGTCCCACTTCCTCAGGCACGTTGTGGAACCTGTCGTCTCACGACTCGGTGAAGATGGAGATCGTGGACCACGCGCTGCACGCCCTCTCGGACGAGGTGATGGTGCCCCACTCAGGCTGGGAGCGAGGACATGAGGGAGGCGAGGAGAGCTGCAAGCCACGACACCTGGAGTGGGAAACTGCCCTCACCAACACAGCCGGGTGTCTGAGGTAGGTGAACGGTGGGGGGATGCCAACCAGGAAGTAGCCGATGTAGCTGTGCAGCTCCATTCAAAGCGGGCACACGAGAGAAACCATGACTGTCACACCGCATAGTGTTTTCCTCTTTTCAGGAATGTGAGCTCAGAGCGTAGTGAGGCCAGGAGGAAACTGAGGGAGTGTGCGGGATTGGTTGACTCGCTCATGTACATCGTCCAATCACAGATCAATCGCAAAGATGTGGACAACAAGGTAATCAGCCCTAAGCCCTTCACGTGGATTGGACTTTTTCTTTTGGAATAAAGACCCTTTAACAGTTTGATTCTTCCTGTGTCTGTTCCAGTTGGTGGAGAACAGTGTGTGTCTGCTGAGGAATCTGTCCTATCAGGTTCATCGGGAGGTCCCTGGCTGCGAACGATATCTGGAGGCCACGCCCCTAAACCAGGGCCCCACCCCTGGCTCCAACAAGGCTGGCTGCTTTGGCTCACGGAAGGGCAAAGGTCAGTTACCTGCCTGTTTTGGAGGACGTAGTTCACCCTCTGGCATCTGTGGCTGGAGGTAGAGGTGCATGTGACCCAGATCTCGGATCAGAGTCGTTATTAAGAGACCAAAGCTGTAAACTGATCTGTGGCCAGGAACAACAGCCTGCCGCTCTTGCGTGTGTACGACGTTGTGATGCTGGGGGCAGGGTGTTGCTTTTGTTGTGGATTTGATGGGTTGTTGCTCGTTTGTGGCTGAGACACTTTCTGTTTTTCACTCATCTCTCTTTCCATTCCTCCATTCTGTCATTCTTCTCCTGTAGATGAGTGGTTTTCGAAAGGTAAGCTTCTCTTTTTGCTGTTTGGGTCGTGTGGCTGAGGGCTTTGTCTAACGCTGGCTGCTCTTCTACACACACACAGTAGATATGTAGGTGGGACCTACACTAAGCGCATGCTGGTCACCTAGAGCTAATGTTTGCATGTTCACGTGTCCTGCCAAGGAGAAATTGCATCTACTAAAAACAAAATCTATCGAGGTAGATGTTAAGGCATTTGGCGTGTGAACGGACTCAAATGCACCTGTCGTCTACCTCGTTCAGAGTGACGTCATCAACTCATCACCCCCTCTGTACAGGTAAGAAGGACGGGGATGATGGCAGTGCGGACCAGGTTGATATTCCGAAGAGGACGACGCCTGCCAAAGGTGAGCCGGGAACGTTGTGTGACGCAAACACAGCTTGGATACAACAGTTGCAGTAGGTAGGATTGGTTGTGAACCCCCCGTGCTTTTCCCAGGCTACGAGCTGCTGTTCCAGCCGGAGGTGGTGCGAGTGTACACGTCTCTGCTCCGGGAGACCCAGAACCCCTCAGTGCTGGAGGCTGCAGCCGGGGCCATCCAGAACCTGTGCGCTGGGCGCTGGACTGTAAGTGGCCTGAATCTAAGCCTGGTTCACAGCGTTGGTCCCAGCAGGGCCTTTGATGTCCCAGCACGGGTCTAACCACTTCCTCTGTTTCCCAGTACGGTCGCTATATTCGGGCAACTGTTCGTCTGGAGAAGGGCCTGCCAATGATGGCGGAGCTGTTGGCTCACGGCAACGACCGCGTTGTCCGAGCGATGTCCGGAGCCCTGCGGAACCTGGCCATCGACAACCGCAACCGTGAACTGCTCGGTAAGACGCTTAGGTCCCTTCTGTTTGGGAAAGATTCAGATCTCCTGCGTTTTGCTGCGTCTCTGAGCCGTGCCGTCCTCCTTTAGGGAAGCATGCTGTTCCCCACCTGGTGGCTGACCTGCCGGGGGGGCAGGGCCAGTCAGCACGACCTCTGTCAGAGGAGACCGTGGTGTCGGTACTGAGCACGCTCACTGAGGTGCTGGGCAGCAGCTTGGAGGCCGCCAAGACCCTAAGAACGTCGCAGGGAATCGAGAGGCTGGTTCTGATCAACAAGGACGGGTGAGGACATTGTGGTCATCAACAAGTGGATTTTTGAACGTTTAGTTCAAAGGTCAGTGTGTCTAAGTGAGAATGTCTTTGTGCTGTAGAAAACGGTCGGAGCGGGAGGTTCGTGGTGCTGGCCAGGTGTTACAGCTGGTGTGGGGGCACAAGGAGCTCCGGCGCCCCTTGGAGAAAGACGGCTGGAAGAAGACTGACTTCATGGTGAATCTCAACACCCCGGCCAACGGACCCTCAACGCGCACCAATGGGACCTACGAGGATACGACAGCGCCTCTGCTGGACAGAGGTCAGACTGGATGCCCAACAGCCAGTTAAAGCTGGACAAAGTGTCAGGAACTAAGTGAAATGTTTAAATAAAAATTATATAAACACTTCCTTATTGATTTTGTTTTTCAACAGGAGAAAAAAGAGACCTGATTCCACTAAATAACCTAGGCCCTGGTGAGTATTCATAGAATCCATATCATAACCGTCAATTTTACCTCGCTTTAAGACATGTTTGCTCCACACAGCAGTGTTGTACGCAGTGTTTGGGATACTGTATTTTGGGGGACCTTAAATACTAAATGAGCAAATTTGGCCAGGCTACTAATGTTTACGCTAATTTCTTATTTCGAATTAAGCCAGTATTTTGGCTTAATTTGAAACTGGTGGGACAAATTAAAAATGTGGAGGCCAGTTACAGTTCAATTAATGAGACCCACTGGTCATGCTTCTCCTTTGTGCATCTCAGAAAGCTACTCTACACTGGACCAGAGGGAGCGAAGACACACTCTGGACAACTCACTAGACACCACAGACACTTTACAGGTATCACCTCTGAACTGTCATAATAGGATTGTTCACGTAAACACACATGCCACTAACCTGTTTTCTCTTCACACCTTTTAAACACACCTGTTTTCACCTGTCTGTCACTTTACATTTACTTTTTTCACGCTCTCTTTATCTCTCTCTCTCTCTCATTTTCTCTGATCTCAGAGGGGGGTTTATGGGGGAAGAAAGGGCTCCTTGCCCCTGTTGGACTCATACGATGGTTAGCCCACCTCCCTCTCCCCTTCTGCATGTAACAGCATGGTACGTTTTACCTCTCGTCCTGCATGGACTCTCTCTCTGTGTCTCCTGATGCTTTTACCGTGGTGTTGCAGGGTACACCCTAACTGCTACTTGTTCTGTGCTGTGAAAAAGGATTTGGTACCAGAATTAGAATGCTACTTTCGGTTCTTTTATCAAATGTTTCACTTTTGGTCATAAAGTAAATATACATGTGTTGTGATGTTGCGATATACTTGAGTTAATAAATCTATCTAGACGTGAACAGGGTGCATCAATGATTAGTATTCTTTGAAAATCAGTCAGGGGTTGACATCAACTTTATTGGCCCCTTGTCCTTAAGACAATCACAGTAGGTATTTTTTTACTTTTCCGATAGAAAAAACTACTTGTCTGCAGCAGAAGTTGGCCGTTTTTAATTGTTTGTATTTTCGGTAAACAAGGGATACATTCCAGGACCCTCCATAATTAACTAGGGGCCCCCATAAAACTTTTGTTTGCAGTTTGGGGGGTCCCAGACAAATGTATTTTTACCATTGAATAAAATCATGACATTTTAGGGGACCCCCGGGAGGTAGATAAATCTACTAGTCACTCAGATTATTTAGCCATGTGTTTAACAAAATTTACTCATAATTGATGTATTCCCAATTAAAATTAACAGGGTATAATCCTTCAGTTTTTTTAGACCAAGACATTAGAATGTGTTTTAGCTAACGCTTTAAGGTTAAAAAGGTAACAGTCCATTTTTTCAGGGAAATCTGATGCTATATTGAATCTGACTTTCAAGTAGCTGCAGTTCAGATTCTTAACAACATTCATGCATGTAGAAATAACAGTCAGGAATTGAGTCTCACCATGAAGAAATATTCTCTGGCTCGGCGCTTCTAAATGTGATGTTTCTTCTCTCTTTCTGAAACTCGATCAGGCAATTTCAGCTATCGTCGCGTGCAGTTGAATAACGCTCAATTGTTTTTCCAGCTATTAAAAAGCAGCAATACTTGAATATCATTATGGTAGATTGCCTATTCTATGAATCACAAAATGTATGCATAATTTTGACTACTTTTTTAAAGTATTAAACGCATTTGAGCACTTGCACTGTATTAAACAGCTTTCAGGGTGACCACCATGCGATCGGAAGAATGAACACTGGCTAATGTGGTCTAGCCATCTCGTACTCTGAATCTGACAGAATAATAGTACAGACTTTGAGAACATACAGTAAAATCGCAGACACACAGATCAAACACACACCGATTTCAGCAAAAATACATCGCAAGTCACCAATTGACGATTCATTTGTTAATTTTTGTTTAATCAATGTAGTTGTTAAAAAGTTCAGACTACTTTCTACTTGTCCAGTTTTTTTTATTTGTCCCGGACAAGTGGACAAGCGTTAATGTCAATCCCTGACTGTGAAGATGCAGCATTTCCTGTCTGGTGTTTGTGGCCAGTATGTCTTTATGTAACTGTTCACAGTGCTAATGAGTACCTTTGGATGAATGGATTTAGGCTTTTATTAGGGTCCCCTTCCTCACTATGGCCATCTGCAGCAGTTTGTCCTCCTGGGGTCTAAACTAAACATCAAGCCTGTTAATACAGGAAGCATTCATGGGCTGGTACACTACAAAAACAGAACTACATATATCTAAAAACAACACTGCATTCCATTGCTCTAGTGTACATGTGTGTAAACCATACTGAGATTTTTTACAGGGCCCCCCAGAAATATTGGAATGGCAAAAGTCAAAATTCCTAGTTTTGCTCAATCAATCAAATGTAATTTATGAAGCCCTTTTAACAACAGCAGTCATCACAAAGTGCTTTGACAGATACCCGGCCTAAAACCCCCAAGAGCAAGCAACACAAGTGATGCACAGTGGCTAGGAAAAACTCCCTAGTCGATGGAACCTAGGAAGAAACCTAGAGAGGGGCCAGACTCAAGGGGGTGGCCAGTTCTCTTCTGGCTGTACCGGGTGGGGGATCTGAAGGTACACAGCCCATTGTATTAAGGTCACATTGTTTATCAGTGTTCAATTAGTGTCCATAAATGGAGATAAGATTGGGTGGGCTGTGACCACAGTCTTTGAGTAGCATCAACACTACTCTCTACACAAGGTATATGAAAATATGATTCAAGAGGCAAGAATAAAGACTGATACCTTTTAATTTCTGGTTGTTTCGTAAAACACAATTTACCAACAAGAATAACATCACATGCAGTGTTCCATCCACCCATTTTTATGCACAATAAGTATTGAAACATTTAGCTCACAGCTGTTTGTAATTGATCATTGTTGTTCACACGCATTTGGCACAAATCAACTTCAAGACTAGGGAGCAGATCCCACAGATCTGTCCAAGGAGTTGCAGCGCTGCCGACAAAGCAGGATTAGAGTAATTGGGAAGGGAGTAAAATGGGGGGTAACTAAATATTAAACTGCCAAAACAACCAAGGGATAAAAAATAGAACGTTTCAACTTTCCACATTAATCCCCTGCTTTAAGTCCAACTGACCTTGCATTTCACTGCTGACGTGGAGACTCAAACTCCCAAAAACAAGCAACAGCTCAAAATGCCAGCAGTAAAGATTGGCAAGCATCTCAAAGATGATAACGGGTTTGGTGTCAATCGGTCGCAGATCCAGAGATTTGTGATTAGATCGTAGCTGTTATGCTTCTTACATTTGCTTTAAGTTAATTGTCCCAATACTTTTTCAGGCATAAAATGGGGTTGGATGTTTTTCTTATTTGGTAAATCATGTGTGTGGAAATAAAGGTGACAGTCTGTATTCTATCCTCACATAATTTTTTTGTTGTTGAATTTTCACTATTAAATCTAACGTCCACAGTTCGTAATTGAAAACCTATTTAATGCCACCCTTTTAATTAAATCAGAGCTGTACGGTGAAGTCTAATGAGGTTTCAGGGGGTGCCTAACCTCTCCCAGTAGAACAAGGGAGAAAATATGAACCTAGACACTTTAGAGAAATAAATAAAATAGCAAGCAGGGACACTTTTTTTAGCCTGACTGCACTTATATTCACAATTCTTATTACACCCCAGTGGCCTAAATAGACATACAGGGCCTATAGAAAATAATCATACCCCTTTGAAATAGTCACTTTTTGTCTTACAGCCTGAAATCAAAATACTGAAAAATAGAAGACTAGAATAATAGTTGGAAAAGTGATCAGTCCCATGATTTAATACTTTGTAGAGCCACCTTTTGCTTTAATTACAGCCATCAGTCTGTTTGGATATGTCTCTCTTAGCTTTGCACACCTAAAATGGGGACTAAATGCCCATTCTTGGAGAATTGTTAGTTCAGTCAAATTTCATAACACTGTGTGTAGGCCTTTTTTTTTAGAAGAAGACTTACTTTCCATCCTTTCATAAAGGCCAGCTTTGTGTAAAGCTTGTGAGATTGTCACATGCACAGATGGACCAATCGAAGCCGTAAGGGCTCGTAAATCCTTCAAAGTTGCCATTGGCCTCGTAGCTTCCCTGTGCAATGTCCTCATGGCTCGATCATCCAGTCTGGAGGGACGGCCTGATCTAGGCAAGGTGTTTGTGGTGCCATACGCTTTATACTTCCTAATAATGCTTAATGGTACTCAGCGGGATATTTAAAGCCTTGGAAATCTATCCTTCTCCTAACTTGTGCTTTTCCACAACTTTGTCCCAGAACCGTTTTGAAAGCACCTTTTTTTAACCATGGTGTCTTCTGTGTTGCCATGCACTACTAGCGTTGGACTCATGTAACAGCTGTCAGGTGGGGGGCAGTTAGCCTGGTGTGTGATCTGGGAAGTGACTGGTGGTACCTGAGCATGTTTATAATGGTTACTCTTAGTGGCTAATCACTTATCCAAACCAAGTGTTTCACTAATATTTTCATAATTTTTGTAAATATTATTTTCACTTTTTGAAAATGTCGAGGGTTATAATATTAAAATACAGCTGGCAAAAGGTAGACTTTTAATTAATTTTAATTTTGAGGGGGTAATGTGACGAAAGGTAAGAATTTTGAGAGGGTTTGATGATTTTCTATAGGCACTGTAAATATCACCTAATATCGCAGAAGGCATATTTCAATGTACAGGGGGCGAGGAGAGGTTAGAATGGCTGCAATGGCACATATGTAAGTGGGGCTCCTGGTAAAACATCAAATGTGCTGTTTTGTTTTCCACAAATGAACCCCTGTTCTAACACAGTGAATGATTTATCATACTCTACTTCCTCCAGAAAAACTGATAGTGTGCATCACCCCTAGTGAGCTGGCCCGGCCCTACCACTGCCACCGAGGATCCTGAGTCACCATTACTGCTCTCGTTAGCGCTCTCTCTTGCTAGTTATGGAGAGGAGGGCTGGCATCCAAAGAAATCAGAGTTAAACCGAAACACTCTGACACTCACAGATCATAGTAGCATCAGAAATATATTCTCTCTTATTTAAATAATATTAATATTCCCTTTCTCAAGGCAAACGTTTGTTTGACAATCATTTTTTATTTCGGTTTTATGGCTGCCTACATCAGACATTTTGGCTCAGTGAGCATTCAGTGTAATTTTTCTTACTCATTCCCATTTTAAAAATGTTTTGCCTTTTTTTCTGTCTTTGTTGTGAATCAGAATTGTCTTCAGCTGCATCCTGATCTAAAATGTATTTTTAATATCTGTAGGGTATGTATATAAAAATAGGTTATGTTTGATCAGGGGGAGGTGTTTATGCTTTTGAAGTTTGATTTTAATTTAATTAGTGCTCCAGCTGTGATCTATGAGTGAAGGTCACGAATGACTAGTGGACTGACAGGGCCCCGCCCTCGTAGATTCAAAATGTTTGTGTTTGTATAGGAGTTATTTTCATCTCTTCTAGTTATTTTAGTCTGGTTTTGGATGGGTTGGGAGAGGGTGTGGCTAAACAGAGCCAGATGTGAGTGTGTCATACCGGAGACGTGCGTGTTTGTGTGTGAGCATTTTTTGTTGCTTAACAAAACCCATATGACCCTGTTCAATTAAGGAATTTTCTGTGTTTTCTACTCCTGTGACAATTGTTTCATTCTTTTAAACTATCGCTGTTTATTTTTTATTTTTTTTATTTTTCTAACACATGTACGAAATGTCTATTATGTTGTTCAGTGATACCTTACGTTTTGTTAACACGTCTGTTTGTTTTCCCCAATGTGAAATTACCATTAGACTGCATTTTTCATTAAGTTCCCCTATTGGGTCTGTTTGTGGTTGACAATAGATGTGTTAGTGGGCCTTTAAGAGGCTCTGTGACTGAGTTGATATTGCAACTGCTATGCAGATTTGCACGACACTACTGTATAGTCTACAGCATTGAAGCAGCACAGCTCTTAGCTTGACGTTTCTCATACTACAGACCATGGTGTTCAACCACTCAACTACGACACTATTCTTTATGCAGGTCAACCCTGCTTTGAATGCTGCCAATGGAAATGTAGTGCACAGAACCGACCTGCAGCTTTGACTATACTTTTAAGACTGCAGTCCCCTGATTCTCATATGCCACTAATCACAACACTACTGTTCAGTCAAGGTTACATTAGCCAGAGAAATGTGCTTCACAGTCTGTTACACGGACCTGTTGCAAAGGCATTGCTACAAGAAGGGGGTCAGCTGTTATGAAACACACTGATCTTGTGCGTTTTGGTCAATTCTTTAGAGGTTTGCTCCGAAGCAACTGACGTTGACAGTCAGACAGAACAGAACACGACCAGACTTGAATATAGACTAATAGAAAAACAAAACAATTTGACCTGTTCTGTTTTCCATTGAAATTTTAATGTTGTCTGTTTTGCAGTTACTGGTATATTATTGTTTTCTGATTTGGGAATGGCTGTTGTGAGTGTTAGATGATGCATTGTGCAGTATTGGCTTTTTCTATTCCACTTTGTTTTATTGACAAGAGACCAATCTTGTTTTTTTTTATATTGTTTCCACATGCATCATCTCTCTGTAGCATTTGCATATTGCCTATTCATGTACAATTATGATGAATCTGTCATATTTGCCTTGGCTCTGAAAAGTTGTCATTTTTTCAGTACGACTATGTAACTGGCAATACTGTTTTATAAAAATAAAGATCTTTTCTCAGACCACATTTTATGTCGTGATTGTTGAATGTCTGACATCTGGAGGGAATATCTAGAGGATAAAAACACCCAGTTCATGTGGTATACTACAATTTATTTGTGTGGATAACCAAACACATACTTTTTTCAAAAACATATTCACATACTAATATTTATATAAAAAAGAGCCACTGTCTTCCCTTACCTCAAACTATGCATTTATGATTGCTAAAATGTGTTTTTTCAGGCATCAAATTGCTTTAGTTCCCATGCTTTTTCAACACTAGCCATAATCATTAGTATTGTTGTGCTGATAGTCTTCTATGCTAACTTGACCCTAGGGAACATTTAGCAGATGCATTTTGAGTGTCAACATGCTCAGAAGTCTTTTGACTCATGCCTGTCTCACTGTGACAAGATACCCAGTGTGAGTGGGTATGAGAGTTAGTGGGGGGTGTTTACATGGGTCAGTGGCCCCCCTTATTAGTATGGTATTTCAACTATAAATGATGGATCAAGAGTCCCCTGGGTGTAGGACTACCCTGTAAAGTGCTGACCCAACAATTAGGTTGGATACCGTTTTGCAGCCACTGAGCATTTCATTCATGACAATAATCTAGATTCTAATTTAAAATCTAAACTGTTAAAGTGAAATTTGCTTTTGGGCATTATAGTCGAAGGGCGATACCATACCGTAGTGTTTGTACATGATCATGAAAAAACAATGCCTAAACCGTAATATTCTCAGTATGTCGATGTGTATGTGTGTTATTAGAGTCCATGCGAGCGTGTTTAGGCACTGCTGATGCACGCAGATCTGTGTTCCTTCATGACTTGAGAACTAAATACAGAAAATTCTCTCCGTCTCCACACGCCCCTATTACACTCTCTCTCCTTTCACTTGGTACTATATCTATTTTAAGGTCCAACTTTTCTTTCATTTGCTCTTTCAATCATGCGCAGTGTTATGTTTCTCCAGAGGCTACACAGCAGGGGTCGAGCCGGAGGAAACGACGAATTCAAGATCCGATTCAGAAGCAATGCCGCCTGCTACATACGGCATGGCGGAGTGGAATAAAAATGTTGACCCATGACAATTCAATGCTTCAAGTGAAACTCAGAAGTGACCTCACTCAGGCTATTGCGCAAGGAATTCTGTGCTGTACGACATAAGTGTAACTGGATTCAGGATTTGAATTAAAAATTGTTTTATATTGGATTATTAAACCCTACCGAAGACACCAGAGGATATGAAATAATTTCATATTCAGACTGCAAATTACAATCCACAATGGAATACCTCTCTCCCCAGTCATCCAACACGCAGGGTGAGCGGGATGGTTCACCCACGCAGCTCCCAGACTCGTCTCGCCGTGTCTCCCGTAACCAAGGTGCCTTCTCAACTTTGGCATATGAGGTGGACATCGTGTGGGCTCACTTGCGGCCGCTAATACCGTTCTTTCTGATCAGTGCTATGGTTGTGGCAGTCATTTATTTGATCCAACACATGATCTACTCCGGGCCATTCACAGATCCACTCTTCTTTGAGAAATTCGAAGAGCGTTGGCCTAGGCCCAAACCGCACAAAGATACTGCACCTTTAACCCCCGTGCTTTTCCCTCACCCTTTTGAATTCGCCGGGAATGGAACACTCTGATCCAGAGTCTTGGAATGCGGATGGATTCGTTCTGTGCCATAGGACACTATTTTAAATTGGAGCAAAGATTTTTATAATCTCCCCGTGGAATGTGTCTGAAGTTCAAAATCAGATCATGTTGATTAGATCTGCACGCGACTCCCAAGGGTTTCTGGTTTACACTGACTCTTTAACTTGGTTCCCGTCTGTTCTGAAAAGCCCCTTGGGCTATTATAATGTGCAGATTATTACTCTGGAACATAACTATATTTAGATTTAGATTTGTTTTACCCTAGTAGAAGTAACTATATATCGTTATCTTCATTTAATTATTTAAATCAAGTCGGCCATAGGCTAGATTCTGTACAGATGTTTTCGATTAATAAAAAATAATGGAAAGAACGAGTAATGTATTATTTGTTTATATATATATATATATGTGTGTGTAGTTTATTATTTGTTTTTTTATGAAAGATTTTGGGTTGGAAATGTTAAGCTTGTGTGTACTTAACAATAACAAACGTTTGCATTACAGATGAACCCTCGACATTGGATGAACTCGTTTTGCATGAATTGTTCACCTTGAATGCAACTTCAATTGATCGTGACAAAGGGTTAAACACTAGATTTAAGACAGTTAAATGTGACATGTTGTGACAAATATCCTCATTTTAAATAAATTGTTTAAATATTTTATTAACGTACTGTAGCAATTTCAATACGCTTTTGTTTTAGATTTATTTTTGAAAATCACATCGATCGACTTGTCTGGAGGTAAGTCACTAAAGTGATGCATGTTGTGGTCAACTAGCCTAGCAACTTAGCAGCTGTTTCAATGTCTTTACAGTATATTTACTTTTTTTTTACAAGCGAGCTTATCATGCTGGTAAACATAGTTGAGTTATGTATGTCATGCTAATTTAGAATATTCACATCAACACACAAGTATAGCTAGTTGTTACGTGGGTGCAGTTCACATTGCAGCTGGCCTAAATAGTAATTTGGCAGTGTAAAAATGGCAGCAATTCAGCAGAACGTTGTTCCACATAATACATTCCTGTATCATATGATATGATTGTGGCCTAGATTCTAAACTTTAATACAGTCATTATATGCCCTGCCTGTACTAGGCTAATTGGCTGAATATGACATTTGATGTAGTATAATTAACACATTTAGTTTAAAAGGACTACTGTACATCATGTTATCATCTCTCAATTTATATTCCTCCTTCTCATACCTCCCTTTCATTGGTCCAAACTTGCGTCTAACCCACTCCCTCCTTTGTTAGTGAATGGGGAAATGTGGCGTTACCAGAGGCCACAGTTTGGTGCCTTGGTTCTGGCAGAGCTGCAAAGACAGCAGAGCTGCAGCCAGTTCTGTGACACAGTGCTCAAAGCAGATGGTATGGAGAAACACACACACACACACACACACACACACACACACACACACACACACACACACACACACACACACACACACACACACACAGAGTGGCATGCATACCATTCAAAATATTTATCCACCTTACTCCGCCTCTCAGGTGTGTCAGTACCGGCCCATAGTTGCATCCTAGCTGCCCTGAGCCCCCAGCTGTCGTGTGCCTTGTCCGCCTTACCGTCACCTCCCTCTGGGCAACAGCACCTACTGGAGTTTAGGACTTTCAGAGCCTGCTCTCTGCTGCGGCTCGTGGGCCTCCTGTACTCTGGGGAGATGGTGGGAGAGGGCGAGATGGAGAGGCAGGAGATGGTCACTGCTGCTGCCAGGCTGGGCATTCAAGGACTGGTGGAGGTCGGCCCAAGAGACGAGGAGGAGGAAGACTCAGCCCAGCAGTTGAGCAGAAAAGCGTGTCAAAGTTCGGTGGAGGAGAGTCAGAGTAGGGTGGTGTTACAAAGAGACGTGGGGGTGCAGACAGACACCCCTCAGTGCCCTGGAGCTCAGAACATGACCGAGGGAGGAACAAGGGGGAGGAGACAGAAGAGGGGAAGAGAGGCTCTCACCATGAGGCTCAGAAAGAGGCTGAACATCGCTGAGATACCCCGTGGGACCGGGGACTCTGAGTTGATTGGAAGCAACATGGCCGCTGCTGGTGCCCCCAACCGCAGCGTTTCCCCTGAGCCCACCGGCTCCGCCCGCCTTGAGGCAGCACTCACAGTTATTGACCGGCCAGCTCCCCTGAGTGTGTCACACCAAACCCAGGCCTCTGGGGTAGTTGTTCCAGGTACTCTGTCTATGCCCCTCCCCTACATCCCCCTCTCCCAGCTCTTGTACTGCCCCCCAGGTGGGAACCACTCCCATAACAAGCCCCCCCCATCCGTCCTAATTCCCTGTGGAGAATCTGCAGCGGTCTACGTCCTTCCTCCCTCCATGTCCTCTGTGTCCCTGTCTGCATCCGGCACAGGGCACGTGAGCGAGGCGCTCCCGCCGTTCACCTCTGATCCCCAACATGCATGGAGGGCCTGGCCAACGGCTGAGGGGGGCCTTGAACAGGATGGGTCCGGAGAGGCTGAAGGGTTTGAGCGCTTCGAGGGAAACATAGCCGGGTTCATCAATCACTTCCTGGATCCGGCACAACCACAGGGAGAGAGCACGAGGGGGAGGCGGGGCCGGCGGGGCCGACGAAGTCTGGCGGGAGGAGCCAGGAGGGGAGGAACTGAAAGGAGAGCAAGGAGACCAAGGCGAGGTGTTAGAGCGAGGGGCGGAGTGGAGAAACACGGGTCGGAAATCGAGCTGGCTGCGACGGAGGTGTCCCGGAGAGTGAGGCTGTGGAGCGGGGGGATCCAAGACTGCAGGATCGGAAGGGGAGGGGGTGTAGTTGGGCGGAAACTATGCCTGAAGCCAAGAGAGCTAATACAGCCAATCAAGATCTGTCTGAAGAGGCGAGGGCAGAGCCAGAAGTGGGAAATAACTGGTGTGAAGGAAAGGGGTGGGGCATCGCGGTGTAGCAGAAAAAGGGGCAGGGGCCAACGAAAAAGAGGGCCGAAGCTTTCCCCGGTGAGTGGCGCCTTCACACACCTCCGTCATGACATTTGAATATGCTGCATTTGTAACCATCTCGGAAGTCAGATTTTACAAATTGGGAATTCATAAATACCAGCTGGGTGCATTCATAAGCTCTCATTTAGAAGTCTCTCTGATATGCCAACTGGCTAAATGTGCAAGTTGTGCCAAACAACCTAATAAAACATATTGCTTTTAGGTATAGTGTTTGTAATACATTATTTGATTGCTTTGCTTGTAAATACTGTTTTGTTTGTTGAATATATCTGCCAAAACTTAAAATATTTTCCATGTGAAATCAGAGGTCAGAGATGATAGTGCCTTAACAGTTGGTTGACCTTTCAAGTAGACTTTTCCTAGTCCTATGTGATATCATCCCACTTGGTTACGAATGCAGCATTACTTTGTTTTTGCTATTCTAGCGTATGGGTTAAAAGTGTTTTGTTATTATCTTGAGTCAGTAGTAACAGTAGACTCCTCCCCCTCAGGATGGATTCCCAGTGATAAAGAGACAGAGAAGTCCCCTTCAACTCCTCCCATTTCCTGCCCTTCCCTTGCCACTCTACCAGGCTTTGACCTACGACCCGCCTTCACCATCCACCCCCCCAGCTTCACCTCCCGCTCTAGCCCATTACACTGCCCCTGCCCCGGCCCTCCTCCACACAGCCCCTCTCCCCCCTCTGGAGCCTCCCCCCCAGGAGGATTCGGCTGAGCAGTTTGACCGCCTGCTTGAGGACATCATGGACCTAGACTTCTCCTGCCGTGGCTGCCAGGATGCCGGCAGGGGCGTTGTCATAGCAGCTCCTAGCAATGTGGACGCTGTTACCGAGTTGACCGGCAGGGTTGACAGTTCTGAGGTGCTCCTCAATCACGGAGCACCAACTTGCGGGGGTGAGCTGACTGACATCCTTGATCACTTCCTCCGGTCGTTTGAGCA
>JACXGM010001181.1:22077-57891 GCA_016801145.1 Umbra pygmaea
GGACGATGCCTTGCCGGGTGAGGACGATGCCTTGCCGGGTGAGGACGATGCCTTGCCGGGTGAGGACGATGCCTTGCCGGGTGAGGACGTTGTCCGACTGGAAACCAAGGCAGAGTCTCCCACTGGCAAACGCCTTCCCCTAGTTAACCAGCCAATTAGTTCGGCTGAAGAGATGAAAGCTCAGGTGAGTGATTTCCTGTTTTTCACTTATTAAATTACAATGTCAGTGTGCATCAAGCTTTAGTCATGACGTAGCTAATCAGTATACAATGTCTACATCTGTTTATTCATGACATAGTTAATCAGTATACAATGTCTACATCTGTTTATTCATGACATATTTAATCAGTATACAATGTCTACATCTGTTTATTAATGACATTTAATCAGTATACAATGTCTACATCTGTTTATTCATGACATATTTCATCAGTATAGGATGTCTATATCTGTTATGGTGGAGTGATCTAATTGTTTTTCTGTCGTCTCTCTTAGACCACGACTCAGCCAGCAGGAGAGTCTGTAATGAAATCCCAAACACTATCACCAAACAGTCCAATGAGAAGCCCTGAGAAGCTAACAAGTCAGAGTGGCCAGCCATTCAGAACGAGAGTTGAAGGTGTGAGTCTTGTGTCAGAGGTGGTGGCTGTCGTCAGGAGGGGAAGAGGCAGACCACCAAAAAAAGGGAAAAGAGTTGGTGTATGTGCCGAGGTTACAGCCCCTCTAGTTTCCCTGGGTCAGACTGGCTGCCCAACAGAACAGACCGGCCAAGAGGAACATTGGAAGAGATGCAGAAGAAGAGGACAGAACAATCCACAGCTGGTATTGGGGAGAGAATCAGTGGTAGCCATGTGGAGTATGAGAAATTCCGAACCAGCCAGAAAGGGAAAAATAAAATCTGAACTAGACAGAAGTAGAGAAAGTACTTTAGAACCAGACAGAAGTAGAGAAAGTACTTTAGAACCAGACAGAAGTACAGAAAGTACTTTAGAACCAGCAAGAAGAGAGAGTACTTTAGAACCAACCAGAATTATTAAGAGTACTTTAGAACCAGCCAGAATGAGAAAGTTCAAATCAGAACCAGACAGAAGTAGAGAGAGTAACTTAGAACCGGACAGAACTAGAGAGAGTACTTTAGAACCAACCAGAAGGAGAAAGAGAAGATCAGAACCAGCCAGAAGGAGAAAGAAAAGGCGGAAAGTGGAGGAGTCAGACAAGGAGAGAGAGACGACAGAAAGCAGGAAGGAATGTCCAGAACTAGGAGTGTTCTCGGTGGCTCTAACGCTCTTAGAAGCTCCACCTCCCATCTCTGTTCCAGAAACGCCCATATGTGAAGAGCAGGTAGCCCAGAAGAGCGGAGATGATTCTGGGATGGAAGGGATGGCAGAAGAGGAAGATTTGCATGTCACCCAGCGGGCTAACCCCTTGACCTGCCAGGATGTCAGCGAGGCACTTCAGACCCAAAGCAGCAGGATGGAGAGTGAGGGAACCCCAGAGGAAATGGAGAAACCGGAGGAAGGAGAGGACCTGGAAGATGTTGGAGCTGTGGAGGAGGATTCAGACAGAAGTGTTGATGTGGTTGGAGAAGACGGAGAAGTCTGGCTGAAGTCTGACAGTGCGGAAAATCCCTACACCCAGTCAGAAAATAGAGCCATGGGGAAGGTCCCCGTTCAGGAACGATCCGTAAACCTTGCGGTCGCTCGTCCTTCACAATCCAGACGAGAGTTGGAAGTCGAGGGGTCAACAGGAAGCCGGGAGGAAGAGGAGGAGGAAGTTGATGTGTTGGGGGGATTTAGCCCCTCTGATGTTCTTCCAGTTATACTTCCGGGCAGCTGGGGGGAGGGCCTTAATTCTGACGAGGAGGAGGAGGAGATTGATGTCATTGGAGGACAGTTTGACCACACTCCATTCATTGGACCATGGGTCTGACTGAGGTAGGTGTCTGCGTGTTGGAACATACATTATCAAAGACCACATGAGGTAGCCTGCGTTATTGAGACCTACACACAGCAAACTACATGATCAATCCCCACCCACCCAATACATTATCAACGTGCAAACATGCTAGCCTACTGTATCAGAGCTCGGATGTCTGACATATCGAAGCCTACTCTATAAGGTCACAGGCACAGTAGCATACTTCATCAGTGCGTACACACGGTAACCTATTTAACCACACCTCCATCAAGCGACTTTCATTATCAAGAAACACACCTGGGGTCCAAATTATCTACAGATTGCACTCCATTCAGGGAACTGTCTTTGCCTCAACACTAACTACCCATTCCAACTAAAGTTATGTCTGGAAATATTTGGACGCTAAAACAATTAGCATAATTCCACAATGGAATTGACATGACTCAACCGAGTGCATACTTTCAGCTTTAATTCAAGGGGTAATCAGTCATACTAATATATCCTAATAATCAATAGTATATGACATGTTTAGGAATTGCAACCGTTTTCATACACAGTCCTCTTATTTAAGGGGCTCAAATGTAGTTGGACTAATTAACACAATAATAATTTAAATATTCATTTTTAATACTATGTTGAGAATCCTTTGCAGGCAATGACTGCTTGAAGTCTGGAAAGCATGGACATCACCAAACGCTGGGTTTCCTCCTTTTTGATGCTTTGCCAGGCCTTTACTGCAGCTGTCTTCAGTTGTTGTTTGTTAGTGGGCCTTAAGTTATGTTTTTTTCAGAAAGTGAAATACATGATCAATCGGGCTGAGATCTGGGGCCTCATTTATAAAACTTTGCTGTGGATTTGCATCAGAAGTGGCGTACTGACGAAACATAGGACGTGCGTACACACAGAAATATTCTGATTTATAAAACCGTGAGCATGCACGTCCTATGCTGGTTTCCCTTTATAAATCACAACCAACTCTAAATGTGGGGCAGCTTTTGCGGCTTAGTGTCACACCCATAGTTGGCCATAAATAGTCAGTGAAATGCTCCCAAATTAATATTTATTGTTAGAGACATAATAGCAAACACAGAGGAAAACCAAAAAAAGAAACTTCACTCAATGTGAAGTAGAACTCCTTGTTGGAGAGGTGGAAAAGATGAGGAAAACGTTGTTTGGAGGGCGCAGTGTGGGCATCACTAATGCCAAAAATGCATTGGGAGTGGCAAAAGGTTGCAGACGCTGTGAATGCCGCAGCCTCAGAAAGTCGGACTAAGCCTGAAATAAAAAAGTTGTCAGATATCAAAGAATCATCTTGAAAGTGTGTCTGCCACAGGTGGGGGAACATTATTTACATTAGTGAGCAACATGTCTGCATCACCAATTATTTGGACGTTGATGGAATGAAAATGTTTTTGATTAATGAAAGCAATTTCATTCTCATTCGGTGCCCTTATGGCATCATGAGTACAGTCAATAGCACTGATTACATTTGAGAACCCGGACATAGCTGTAAATTGTGTTTTTTTTGCCTGTTCACCCGATATGTACGGAAACTTCATGTAATTATGCGTCAAGCCTATTATACCTACTAATACATCTGGCATAACCCGGCTAACGGTTGGCTGAGATATCCTTGATCTATCAGCCAATTCCCTCTGGAAAGTGCCAGTCGCCAGAAATCCTGTTATGAGTGTTATGAAAGGCGCCATTAAATAAAATGCATTATAATTATTATCGTCAGCCATTGTGCATCATTACAAATTGTGATGACATGGCTTTTTATAACAATACATTTGGTTGTATCTGATAATCTACAGATGTCGGTATAAATGGGAAATAGTTCTGTGCCAATGGAAATTCTTGCACCTTTCAAAATGCTTAAGACATGCGTCACGATGGCTTGTAACATACATCAGCTTGATGCAACCTGGACACATCAGATACCTGGGGTCACGGATACTTTTAGGGTCTTTCAAGCATCATAGACTCTCAACCCAGCTTGGGTTGATCAGGCCCCAGCTTGTGTCCCGGTAGCCCTACCCCACCCATGGTTCTCCTCTCTTTATCCACAGCCGCCTTGAGGCCTCTTCTGCTGACTCCGTGACCTCTTTGATGACCCTTTGCTCACTGGTCCCTATGATACCCAAGATGTTACAGGCCCTGCAGAGTGACTGGCCAGCGAACCCTCTGCATCCCAACTCAAAGGGCACACAGCATTCGCCACCCATTATTCCGGCACTCCTTCACTAGCTCAGCGTGTTTTGCCCTCTTCCTCTCAATGGCCTCCTTGGTACAGTCCTCTCAGGGTATGGTGAGTTCCAGGAAAATGATCTGCTTGGAGGTCTCTGAGATGAGTAGCACGTCAGGCTGCAATGTTGGTGGTGGCAACCATTTCCGGCCCTGGCAGCCAATGGTGGCTTCTCCCCAGCCCGGAAGAACACATAAAAAAAATGTCATGAATTAAATGCATATCTATCTATCTATCTATCGATCGATCTGCTTCGCTTGACAGAGACATCGACAAGAATGTCAGTTTTAAATGATTTTGTTCCGTTTACCATATTATTTATGAGGAGAAATCACATAACATGCCAATATAATTACAGAATATATTTGAGTGTTCCTTTTGCAAATATGTCTTCATTTGCATTTACATTACAATCTTGTTTTATTTTGTTTGTTTTTCACTGCAGGCTGTTCATTGTAAGAATGGCTTTATGAAATCTTCATATTATTAATGAAAGGCAGTATTTCAATTTCGTTTACACAACGGTCTGCAGTTTCACACACTTTTACCTGTTTCATCCATCTGCAGACTGTGTCGCCATTTCTCATTTCACCCATTTTTGTGTGTACGCCTGGGTCAGAGATTCCGTGAAGGACCGCACATTTTCCCATCAAGGTTGCGTTTTATAAATCCCAATTCTTGCGTAGAGAGCGGCGTACATCTTCTTTTGTGCGTACGCCATGTTTATAAATGAGGCCCCAGGTGAATGACTCCGCCATTGGAGAATAATTCAACTTCTTTGCCTTAAAAAACTCCTGCGTTGCCTTCGCAGTATGTGTTAGGTCATTGTCCATCTGTAAAGTGAAGCACCGTCCAATCAATTTTGATGAATTATTTTGAAACAACTTAGAATTCATCTGGCTGCTTCTGTGTTCTGTCACATCATCAATAAACACTAGTGACTCAGTACCATTGGAAGCCATGCATGCCCATGCCATCACACTGCCTCCACCGTGTTTTACAGTTAATGTGGAATGCTTTGTATCATGAGCCGTTCCAAGCCTTTTCCATACTTTTGTCTTCCCATCATTCTAGTACAGGTTTACCTTAGTTTCATGTCCAAAGAATGCTGTTCCAGAACTGGGCTGGCTTTGTAGATGTCTGGCAAAGTCTAATCTGGCCTTTCTATTCTTGAGGCTTAGGAATGGTTTGCACCTTGTGGTGAACCCTCTTTATTTGCTCTTGTGAAGTCTTCTCTTTATGGTAGACTTGGATAATGATATGCCTACCTCCTGGAGAGTGTTCACTTGGCTGGATGTTGTGGATGTTCTTTATTATGGAAATGATCCTACGATCATCCACCACTGTTGTCTTCATTGGACGTCCATGAGTCAATTGTCCAATTAGTTTTGGCCCCGTTATTCATTATCGAAGCCCATGTTCATTATTCAACTATATCTTGAATATACTTTGGTAAACAGACAAAATAACAACTTGTGTCAAGTGTTATTTCCGGACCTAACTGTAAGTGGAATGTAATTTCTCTTTATGAGGTTTAGCATGTTTTCTGCCTTGTTTTCATTGGGATTTAAAAGGTTGTAAATATTACCTACATTAATCTATCTCTCCATAGTGCCCAACCGATTTCAGAGGTAATGCCTACCTATCCACTGACAGGATATGGACAGACTGCAGTGTGTAAACCAAAGCACTCGCATCGATGGGACGGCCATAACATAAGGACTTGTACAGATTACTACTGGACCAAGAAGCAACAATGTGTATGTAAGAGGAGATTAGGTGATTGTGAATTTGGGTGGTTTAGTTCATAATGTGAGTTCATATGTTAGTTTATATGTTATTGTTAAATATAAGAGGATAAATATTTGTAAGAAAATGGCAGTATTTCATACATTGCTGTTTTTGGAACCATTTGATTTCGAAGACCTAGTAAGCTAAGTTCTATACCTCTCCTCAAATAAATTGAGTTTTTTTAAAGATAAGAAACAGACAAAATCACTTCCATGTTTATATTTTATATTTTCTTACTGTTAATAATATAAGTAATAATTAATAGTTAATAAGTAATAGTTGCTTATTTTAAGTGAACTCATTGATATTGCTTTGTTGTCTCCTTTGTTGTGTGATTCATGCATCTCACTGCCTACAGCAGCCTGTTAAACACTGGCCAGACTTTTACACTCACCTGACACTGTCTAAAATTTGTGTTTAATTTTTAACTGACGTGTGTACACAAACACCAGCATTAATGATTCTGGAGTTGGTCTTAATAAAAATAACACATTTTGCATTGACTAATAGCAAAAAGAGTAAGTGTTGGTGGTCACCAAATCAGGTCCTTAAAAAATTCCCTTGTTTTTTTTCTGAAATCCTGGTTGGAATATTCCTGGAGTCCAGTAGAAAATAAAAAGGATATCTGAAATATCTGCAAATCTTGATTGAATGTTCCAGGAGTTTTCCAGCCTTTGTTGTCTTCCGAAAGAATTGTGTCAATCATTAATCACCTGACTGTTAGAATAGACTGTGGTTGTGGTTCTTGGTTTTCATCATTATTACTGTTCTCCCCAGCAGTTTGGCTGTTTTCTGTTCCAGAGACATAATACCAGATTAAAGTTGTTCATATTGCTTCTGTTTCTGTGTGAATCTGTTCTAATTGATGTTCTGAGCAGCTAATGGGACTTACAATTCCAGAGTTTGAGTTCTGATCTATGATCTGTTTTGCTTTCCGGATCATAAAGGAAAGGGTTTGGATCTGATTCTACACTGAGATCCTTTCGGGATATGGGCCTAGATTTCCTTTCCCTTGGGTTTATTTTGTGTTGTAGTGTTTTTAATTGTGCAGTAGGGGGTGACAGTGAGCTGTGAGTACATGCTTATTTGGTTTGTAAAAAGCAATGGTTTCAAAGTTCCAGGTGGGGAGGAGGGTACTGTGTACATATGTTCATATTTTATATATTTGACATCACTCATTGGATTTTGATGACATTTGTGATCTGATGTATGTGTTCATTGAAATCTGGTATTTACTATATTAATCATTTGACCATGGGGCGGGGCATCATTTCTGGGGCACAAACATCACCTTTTTGTTTTGCAGTTCTGTACACATTTTTATCAGCTTTTTTATTAGGGTTTGACATACAGAATGCAAAAATCAGTTTGCTGACATTTAAAATGTTTATCTTGTGTTTATATTATTATTATCCTTCACAAACAAGCAATGACAGGACAGGCTTTAGCAACTGATGTAAACATGAGTTTATTAATTAGCCTTGCAATCTCCTGAACACAACCTCACACCAGAGCTTCACTACGCTGCCAGACATTTCCTGAGGAGAATGGTGGCTGTCCTGAAACGAACTGCTGAACCTCTTGTTTTCTCGCCTAGACCAGGTGACTTGGACAGAGGGGGCAGTAGCGGGTAGTACAGCCCAAGTGACCTGGACATAGGGGGCAGTAGCGGGTAGTACAGCCCGGGTGACCAGGACATATGGGGCAGTAGCGGGTAGTACAGCCCAAGTGACCTGGACATAGGGGGCAGTAGCGGGTAGTACAGCCCGGGTGACCAGGACATATGGGGCAGTAGCGGGTAGTACAGCCTAGGCGACCTGGACATGGGGGGCAGTAGCGGGTAGTACAGCCCAGGTGTGTGTCTGTGTGCTGGGGACTCTAACCTATTAAAAAGACAGTGACTGTCAGTCAAATCACTGTGTGTGCACGTGCTCCTGTGCTACAGTCTCTTATTGTACCTCGGAGCTGCTGCATCTCAGAAGTGCTACGTGGGCAATCAGTTGTTAAGCGCATGGCCTCCTCCCATTAGGGTAAGATGGGGGAGGGGCCTGGGTATGGGGCAGGTCTGGGGAGGAGTTGTTGTCCGTGGGCTGCTAGCACCTCTTAGTGCTGGATACGGCGCATAGACTGGATCTGGGGGGTCTGGCAGTGGGAACCCCAGTTCCTCCAGTGCTGGTAATCTCCACTATGTCTCTCACACTCCATGATGTACTGCTGGCCTCTGTAGCCTGGGTACTGGTAGCACACGAAGCTGTGGACAGAGAGGTGCACAGGGGACGGTGAAACAGGATTGGCCTCATTATTTGTCAATATCGCACAAGGTCCACTTGTGACACGGAAACAAACATCTCCATATAGGAGTGCTGCAAGGCGTTGCTACCGGCTACCTGAGGAGCAGTTAGGGTTAAAGGGCTGAAGAGAACATTTTTGTCACCTTGTCTGCTATAGGGATTGATCCGGCTACCGCAGTTGTGTGTGTTCATTTTTTTTTTTAAAGAAGCTGACTTACGCGCCACACTGTACGTGCATGGAGCCAACCTCGGGCATGGGCCAGCCCATGGCCTGCAGGGAGGGGTAGTCGTCACACACCTCAGCACTGCGGCCCATGAAGTTCTCCTTCTCAAAGATCATCATACGACTGCTCATGTGGGACTGTGAGAGAAACAAAGACACAATACATCATTATCCTATCACCCAATAAATTATACCTCAGTGGAATATGTAATAGAATGTAGCAGTAATAGAATGTAGCCCTAACAGAATGTAGCCCTAATAGAATGTAGCCCTAATAGAATGTAGCCCTAACAGAATGTAGCCCTAATAGAATGTAGCCCTAATAGAATGTAGCACTAACAGAATGTATCCCTAATAGAATATAGACCTAATAGAATGTGGCCCTAACAATGCAGCCCTAATAGAATGTAGCCCTAATAGAATTTAGCCCTAACAGAATGCATTGCAAATAGAATGTAGCCCTATCAGAATGTAGCCCTTACAGAATGCAGTGCTAGCGGAATATGTATCTTTATTTGTCATCTTGTTTCACACAAACAGAGGAACTCACAGCGCAGTAGATGGGGCGCAGGGACATGAGGCGCTCAACATGGTAGGACAGAGAGCCATTGTAGGCGTCCCAGTGGGGGTACTCTCCCCTCTCCAGGATGATCTGCTGGCCCTGGAAGTCATGGTGCTCAAACCCCACCCACCTGGAGAGGGAGAGAGAGTTGGCATAATTAAATCTTAAACACACAGACACTTTGAACCAGTCATTATAAACAAAACATTTCCCATAGAGAGCATACACATTCATCACATACCTCAAACAAACAGGGTTACACCCACCTACACTCCACTGTCCCTGAACACCCACTAAATATGCACAACTCACGCTCCACTCTCCACCCTGATGGAACGGATGAGGTCCAGACCACACTCATGGATGTTGCAGCACTCAGAGGTGAACTCCTGGCACTTTCCCTGGAAGTGCTCCTGCTCAAACACAGTCACCTACACGGGTAGAGAGGGAGAAGAGAACACATGGATGATTAGAATGGAGCGGGACACTTAAGGAGCCCAGGCCACCCCACTTAGGTACAGTGGTGAGCGTCTGCATGCAGATCTAGATGTTAGAGATGGTACCTTAAAAAAAGGAGCGATGCCCATTCCCGAGTTAACCAGAGGTTGCATCATTGGAGATTTTGTTGTCCTGTACATCTTGAAACCTGCCAAGCAGCAGCAAACTTCCTATTACACACTCCCACATCTACTGTTTATAGAGAGGCAGATCATTTTAATATACCTGTTTGTTTTTTATGTTTTAGTCATTTTGCAGACACTGCAATAAATACAGGGACAACCCCCTGCAGCAACTTAGGGTTAAGTGCCTTGGACACAATGACATTTGGCCCAGGTGGGAATCAAAAGTCCCTAACACCTGAGCTAGCTGACGCCACCAAGCATCAAGTATTTCACATCATATCTCTATTCAGAGCTGGTTCAATGTTCACCATTTACTGAAAGAATATCTATCAATTTGCAAATTAGCACTTTTAACAGCTTCTTGAATGCTATTATGAATTAATTGGCAAATAACTCACGGACAAAGATCTGTACAAGAAAAAGTAACGTTATACTAATACTGATTAATGAATCGAAGATAACCCAACAAGATTTTTTAATCTATTAAGATATTAACACTCAAAAAACACCAAACAAAATTATCGTTATCTGACGGCAATAAAGCGCACAGTTTATTGTCAATCTATACAATGTGCACTGCAGATTTAGATGTCGTTACACGGTGAGTGCTTTTTGTGAGTTTTAAATGAATGCGTAAAGGCGTCTGTTACATAGCCTGACCTGTCCCTGTTATGTGCATTAAATGCCGTACGAAGTATGCACCTTACCTATTTTGGCACTTATTCGCGATGAGCTCGGGAGTGACACGCGCCTTTACGCTATCTCGCGTAGAGCTTTGAGAGGTCCTGGCGCTACAGTTTTATATGGACCAACGAGATGCGCGTGTCTTGGTGCGCGTTCGTGGCACAGTCGTTTGGTGCGCACACAATACTCACTTCCCTACTTGGACACGGGAGGATAGCGCGTTCCTGTTTTATTTTTCAGATAGAATCCATAGAAACCGCGCGACACGCCATCTCAGCACATACTACGAAACACCAGTCTTTTCTGTACAGCCATTGGGTTATGCCCTGAATGGAAGAGCAACAATAGCGTCCCGGTCGGTTTGTGCATGTCAGCAGTCCGGCGGACACAAAGGCCCGGGCAATATTGGAGAATGTGAGGATTAAAACCGCACAAGCACTATTTTGATAAAGTAAAAATGCAGGGCACATATGTTCACTATAGAATATGGACAAGATTTTTTAAAAGTTTGAGAATTGTAAAGTTTTGGTCATAATTATATATTTCAATGGCACAAACCCAGTTACCTAAAACACACACCCACAAATGACAGATTCATCACATCTTTAAGTCATAATAAAACCTTTTGATTTTTCATCTTAAATATGGATTGATAGGGTAATATCCAAGGGAACCACCATACATACGAAAAAATAATAACGGGGCCATATACATTACAGTAGATAAAGATTAACATTTTTAAATTTTAGCTCTATTTTATTATCTCCAACAGGTATGCATGATAACCTACTAACACTCAAGAACAGAAAGCCTCATTAGGTTAAAAACACAATGCAGCTATTTTCATGATTCTGTTCTTATCCTACTGACCCCTTCATAAATCCTCTGAACCAAAGTCCTGCTGTCATTCATTCATCAATCAAGCTTCAGACCTAAGGTCTAATTTATTTCTTAAAATATTATATCTTTCATTGTTTGGTTTTAGCTGACACTCTCATCAAAATCACACGTCCTCTTATTATAAACAGAAACAATACGCATTAAAAACTACCAAACACATTCAAGACAGCTTTGCATGTTTGAACACTGAATGTCCTATAAGTATATTTGTTTTTGTGATTTTGTTTAATAACTGTTGGAGGTATTGTGATTATCTATCCAGGATCTTGTGCACTGAAAGTGGGCAATGCACTTCTTTTTTATTAAATACTATTATCACAATAATAAATACAATTTACATAATAGAAATCCAAATAAGACAATCCGCTGACTGCACTGTCAACTATAACAATGTACAGCTCTTTATCATTGGCTGTCTGTACTTGAGTGACAGAGAGTTTGTTTGTGTTATTGCTAATTAGAGCTACTGTGACATTGGCCAATCTGTATCAATATCTGTTAGTGGTTACCGCAAAACATGTCATACAGTATACCACTTTCCACCCACCTCCATCATTCTTGATGAACCTGGGTTCTCATTGGTGCCTGCGGCTGGGCCCTCCCCTCTGGTTGTCCCTCATTGATGATGCTGGGCTTCTATTGTCCCGGAGTTCTGACCTCAGCACGTTTGCTTCTCTGGCTCTAATCCTCCTCGCCTGGGCGCCAGCGTATAAAACGCCGGGGCACGGTCTGAGCCCCACACACTCTCCGAGTGAGGCAGATCACACACACACACAGGTAAGAGCAGCTGACACACACACGACAAACTTGCAACCATAACCATGTGAAAACAAGAGCAGAGGGAAAGATGAAACAAAGAGTTGTTTTGCTTCGAAATCAGTAAATTGAATTCAAATACACATGGATGTTACACTTTACCAATAAACACACAGACTTCAGCCAGTCCTTCCCCAGTGTCCCCATTTCCTCCAATCACTCCGTCCTCATCCCTTCATTGTTTCTTATTCTATGTGTTTGTCTTCCCCTCACATTCAATGTGTCTTCTTGATTGTAACATGCTCATCTCTCCTTCTAGTCATCATGTCCAGTGATAAATCCAAGGCTGCTTCCCAAACCGATGGAAAGGCTGCCCAAAGCAAGAAGTCTGAGATGGGAATGATGTCCTACAAGGCAAGTAGTTCACACCAACAGCAGGTTTTACAATAAACATTTTAATCAGATGTTAATTGTGTAGTTTATTACTAGGTCTATTTGTTGCCATTGCATTAGCTAATGGGGAATACAAGCACACAAATCTATCCTGGCACAAATCTAATGTAATGTTATTGGATTCTCCATTTCCCATTCAGATGTACGTGTTCGACCAGGAGAACTTCCAGGGTCGTGTGGTCGAGATCAGCAACGAGTGCATGAACGTGTGTGAGATGGGCATGGACCGTGTCCGCTCCCTGCGTGTTGAGTGTGGACCGTAAGTCAACCACTCCAGTTAGTCACGCTTAATATTTGTTGCTAGTAATGTCATCCTGCTGGTGATGTGTCACAGCATTGTGGGCTAGTGGTTATATTAACTGTGTATATCAATTTTATTCTCCCAATATAATTAGATATCAAAATGGCTGTATAGTAATGTAGCACTGTGTATCTTTTTTCGAAAAGCTTTGTGGGCTTCGAGCAGATGAACTTCTGCGGAGAGCACTACATCCTGGAGAAGGGAGAGTACCCCCGCTGGGACTCCTGGAGCAACTGCCAGAGAAATGACTACCTGCTGTCCTTCAGACCCGTCCGCATGGTGGGAACCAGATCTTATTCACCGCAATGGTCTGGGGGGGTTGATACAGGGGGCTGATCATTTACCTGGGGGTCGGGGGATTAGAACCAGTGACCTTTTGGACACACGTCAGATGCTCTAATCACTATGCCAACTTGCAGCTGCATCCTTCTAACACACATCCCACCCTCTCCTACCCAGGACCCTGAGAAACACAAGATCTGCTTGTACGAGGTCGGAGAGTTCAAGGGTCGCAAGATGGAGATCATGGATGACGACGTTCCCTCTCTGTTCTCCTACGGCTTCACCGACAGGGTTGGCAGCATCATTGTCAGCTGTGGAACGTAAGTATCGCCGAGAGCAATAACGGAGATCGGGACAATCGCTGATATGGTGACTGTAGTGTAAGATAATTCCTGGTATAGTGACTAGTCCAGTGACATAATTCTTATTATTTTGCCCTAGCTGGGTGGGCTACCAGTTCCCTGGATACCGTGGCTCCCAGTACCTGCTGGAGAAGGGCGAGTACAGACACTTCAACGAGTACGGCGCCCGCTGCCCCCAGTTCCAATCCGTGAGGCGCATCCGAGACATGCAGTGGCACCAGCAGGGATGCTACACCATGGCCAGCAAGTGAGGCTCAGGGAAGGAGAGAAAGAGGAAGAGCAGAGCAGAGGGAGAGGGGCGGAGGAAGAGAGAAAGACATGTCTGAAGAGTTGCCAAACTGCCTGGCTGATGTTTACCAACTGAAACAGCTCGGGGAAAGGGAGCGCTGGAAATGTAGTGGAAAAAGCACCTGACTAGAGAACCCCTCAACCATTGGACAACCACTCCACTCTTCTTTTTCTCTCCTGTTGTCCGACCTTGGCTCCCCCCATCCCTACAACCCCCCAACCCTAAACCCTCCTCAATCAGTCCATTGCAGAACCAATGAGGGAACGAGAAATATCTTGCTGTTTTACACAGGATTCTCGGCTCAGGGTATGATGCATCATGGTTAAAACAAAGTTTCCATATCCTTCCCCCGTGTACTAACCCTGTGTATCACACGCTCTCTCCGTTGTACAGAATCCTGGACAACTTTTCAATAAAAAGTAAAATCTTGATTTCAAAATGTTGTCTTTGTATTGTTAACAACCTACAACTAACAATCAACATGACGCTGAATGAATGAAATGCTACAGCAGGTTATACTCTTAAAGAGGCACTTTTCAGCAGAAAAAAGACATGTTTGGCCATAGTTATTGCTGGTAAAATACATACATTCTGGTTCTTAAGTGGACAGTTTGTTGCAAGTGCAAATGTCATGTTTTTTTCTAGCACAAACTCAAGTTCTTTGCGGCTGTAAAAACGTCCACCGCAGTCATCACATAAGAAGCCCTATCCAAGGTACAGTACAGGTCCTGTATAAAGATATTACCCCTATTAGATGTGCCAGGTAATATCTCCTCAATAGCTCCTCAAAAAAAGTTGGCATTGGAGTTGACACTAAATGTATCTCTTGAAAATGTATTGATATTGATGGACAAATACACAGACATGGGGCATATTCTCCCCAGACATGGGGGAGTCCAGTTGAAAAACTAGTACCCACCACAAACATGAATTGAAATGCTTTTTTAAATGTTTGAAGGGGCGGAAACAAAAGGTTTATCAAGGGTGAGAGCTACTCTTTAAAGTCATGAAAATATAAAACATGATATGAATAAAACACTTAATCAAATGAATGCTGAACTTGCACACCATCTCCACCATCTCATCCCAGTCCACTATAGTACAGTGTTTTTTAAACGTTTTTCAGTTACGGTACTACCAACTTTATTTTGCTCTGCCAGGACTGACAATGAAGTACCACCTTGTGTAAATTTTACTAGTATGCATATATTTCTCTGGAGGACTAACTGTGGATAGGTTAAATACCTCAGTGGTACTATACCTCTGTGCTATATGTTGTACTATATCTCTGTACTATATGTGGTACTATACCTCTGAGGAACCACTGCACTGTGACGATGAAAACATTAGCAGAATAGTGACAGTTAAAAAACTAAAAACTCTACGCCTGCTGTGTGGATTGTTTCCAACACCCCGAAATCAGGATATCAAACGACCCCTGTCTTCCTCACGAGCCACGCTCGTCACTGTACCTGACCGGTGGTATTTGGGGCTAAGTTAATTGTTAGCTACTCAGCAAGTAATGTTGCAATGCAAGACCACAGAGAGCCAGGTAGACAGAGGATAGAAAGAAAGCAAGAAGAGGAAAAAAATCTCAAAAGAAAAGTACACATGTGTACTTAAACATTTTGCTGACTCACCTTTCAAATATTAGAGTGCTCTTACTACTCAGTTGTGTTTTTTTCACCCAGCTAGCTAGCTTCTCTTAAATGTATGCAAGCTACTGTAAAACACTGTATAAAAGTCTCTGATAAATTAATTAAATGTTAAACCTGCACTGTAACTTTTTATAAAGCTCCAAAAAAAATACTTTTTTTAAATCAAAAATTTAAAGTATGGCAAAGTGTGTGGGGGGGGGGGCATACCGAGATCTCGCCTAGGGCGCCAAAATTGCCAGAGTCTGCCCTGGCTGTCACTACATGAAATTTTAAGATAATATCATAATGGTTGCGCCGTCTGGATCCCGTCTTTCCCCTCCCCTTCTCCGCCCCTTGTTGTGGGGAACTATTTTACAAGCTAACCGCTAGCAGCAGCAGCCGAAGACGACACCCTGGTAGGTCGAGAAGGAACTCGAGTGTTTATAATCATTTAGCTATAAGAATTATTCTAACAAAAATACTGTATCTTTATCTTTGATAAATAAGTAACATTGCATGTCCACCAGATGCAATGCATTTTGAGTGACGTTGTTTTCTTTACGTGTTTGTTGAGCATGTGCTTCACAAGGCTTGGATGATTGGCAGCACAAGGAAAAGAATTTACTGTACATTGTTACGGGAAAGCCGTGGATTTTCTGATTGGTCAGTTGAAATAACTAATCGAATGTAAAGCGAAATCATTTTAATTAAAGTATTGCTGTTACTTACATTTGGTCATTACATTAGTTCAGTATTTCAATTAATGTATCATATCTCTCCAGCACTACTGGGAACTTCTTGTAGTTTGTTCGTGTCTTACTAACGTCTTTCCACGACTACAAAACTAAAGTTGGAATAAAACCTAGTACAGCATTAAAATGCATCGCAATCCCGTCACCAGTAGCTAATGACGTGCATTTCGCGAAGTTTTTTTGTTTACAGCAAAACATCTATTTTTTGTAAACAGGAAATTGTTAATAATCAAGAAACAAATCGAAATGAAGGAATATGTAAATGTTTTTACTGAAAGAGTAGAGAAGATTTAATAGGAGTTTTAATTAATACAATACAGTTTGTTGAAAGAAAAGACCAGTTATTCTGTATGAGACACACAGATAGGTCATCTGTGTCTCAGCTCGGGAGGAGGTGGCAGCTAACTCATTTTTCGCTCTGCTCCCAACTACAAAGACATATAACCGTATAAGGTTTTATGTCAGTCTCATGCTGCATTTCTACAGGTGCTTTATTCAGACCGGTGAGGCTCCAGTGAGATATCGTTAACCAAGGTTTTGTGTTGCCATTAGAAGTTTGACACTGGGGATTTAGGGCGGGTACCCGAGGTGGGGAGGGAGGAGTCATTTAAATATATTTTGACTGACAGCATCGAGCAGCATGCAGAGAAGAAATACTTAAAAATCTGAATTGCCCGTTCAAATATGTTTTTGGGGTAGTTCAATGTTCTGCAACAATACCGTGGCATTAAAAAAAATAAACGACCCATATTTCTTTACAGTGTTTCACTCAAAAACAATTGTTTCCAAATGAATGTTAAACCAATCAAACCCATGGTTCAGCCTCAATAGTCAGCAGTTTTAATTAAAGATAACAAAAAGAACAATGTTGAAGTTTGCTCAGGCTTGGCATAAGTTTTTAGAGCTGTGTTTTTTGCAAAAACATGTAAAAAATAAATGTATAGGCCTACTAAGAATAAATAGGTGTATGTTATTTAAATAATCTCAGAAAATGATTACTTGTTTTGGAAATGACCAATGAAATAAATTAACTTTTTAATAGCAAGACTCAATCTTCATACAAAAAGGTAGGCGCTATACAAAGAAAACACTGTATGTGGAAGTAAGCAATAGCTATACTTTATTGCAAATCAAACCATGCCTAGAATGAAACAATTTCCAAGTAAAGAAAAAAATAACTGGTAAAACTATAACCGGTATTGTCATTGACAGGGACACACTGAGTATTGAAGATTGCATTTACACCTTTGCTACTATAGCAACCTGTGCTGTCTTCTCTAGATTAACATCCAGGTACAGAAGCAGTGAATCAAGTGAGGAGTGAATCAAGTGAGGATATGGGTTGAGTGTCCACCAGTTGTCTGAGAAAAATGATTGAATCCCTTGTTGAAACTTCTCTGCCATCTCTGTAACTGCATCCCATTTTCCTGTCCGACATTCTTCTTTATAGAAAGTGTTGTTATGTAGAAGTCAGCTGTGTGTTGAAGTCCCAACCTTTTTTTCAGTATTTCCTAATGATCTTTCCCTCAAATAAAATGTATAGGCTATACAAATAAAGTGTTCCCATAAACATTTACTGTTTTTGTGTTGATTGTTATGATGCATTCACAAAGGCTTGGGTAGCTTTTGGTCCACAAAATGTATACTAAATATGGGATATTAATAACGTACAGGTATAGCTGACAATAACAAGACAGTATATGCAATAGTCTCTTGGCAGACAATAATTTCCAGAGCACTTTGGCATTGCAGCAGTTGGTTAAAGCTGAACACCTAGCCTTGGTACAACCTAGCAAACCCATACAAAATAAAAATAAACAAAATAGTATGTATATATGTGTTGTCTATTATAGTGAAAACAAGCTAAAGTTAACTACACTATCGTGCCTATTTAACAAGCCACAATATGTGGGTTTAGCTAGCTTGTCAATCAAAACAATGGGGTCATGATGCTGTTCTAATTTCAAACCAGGCAATCCCTTTGTTTAACATGAAAAAACTATAACTTTGATATTCACCTCAGCAATTTGAAAAATTTCCAAAATAAACAATGAATAGAATGGAAAACAAAACAGTTCCATTCAAAACAAGTTATTGTCAGGTTGATTCTGTGTTTATGCATATGGAATAAGTACTTTTCAATTTAAATTTGCCACTTAAAATGTATGCTAAGGACAAACTTCCAAAGAAAAAAAATGTAACGTCTCAGAAATCATGCATGGATTTAAAACACTTTCACAATATGGATTTTAATGTTGAATTAGATTTGTCCGTTATTTGAAAGTAAAGTGCTAAAAAATATGCAAATAAAACGATGATTCTCACAACCAACATGATCATAAATCAAAGTACTAATAAGCGGATGTTTAAGTCATTTTTGTGTTATTAAATTAATGCCCAGCACTGCACACAACTTCCACCTTATCCTTAATTTCCACTAGGTGGCGCTCACAGATAATCAGCAGCAGAGCCGTATATAGAGAGATTATGGCCAACTAGGGAATCGAGTGTTCTGAGCTATCCCGTTATGCGCATAGAAATAAAATCTGACCACGCCAAACAGTTTAATAAGGCTTCTATAGATTTAATTTCTATGGTTATGCGATTGGTTTCAAGGTGGTCACGTGTTTCGTGGACTCCATGTTGGAGCCCAACATTCAGCTGATTCTCATTGACATAGTGAAGCGAATAGTGGAAAAATTTAGTAAATTATTTTAAAAATTACACAAATCACTTAAAAAAATGCACAACTATGGCACGTTTGGCTGCAATGAAAGACCGGGAAGCGGGGAAAAAAATACAAGTTCCCCCATGAACCAGAAAGACTAGAAGTGAGGGAGCTGTATGTGAAATTAATGTTTTTTTAGGCTACAATATGGGAAGGGTTTATGATATCTATTATTATTATTATTATTATTATTATTATTATTATTATTATTATTATTATTATTATTAATAATAATAATAATAATAATAATAATAATAATAATAATAATAATAGCCTAACAATGCAGTACATTACAATGCAGCACTAATTACAGTTACAATTTTCGCCATCGAGTAAGTTTAACCTGTCCTCGGCGATGGATGAACTACGAAAGGTTAGTCAGGACTCGGGAGACTGAAGAGAAAAGGTAAACACTGCTCAGAGACTTATTAGGCGACGTGTACACTCACTACAATGAGCATTTTTAGAGGCCCATTTACGATATAGAAGGTACATATGCACTGGAATATTTCCGTAAGGGCCTTTTACATATAGACAAACGTTGATAATAACATGTATGTGCCTGTTTATAGTGAAAATAAGCGATTTATTTCAAGATTGCATATTCGCCCCATAGGGTTACACTGTAGATTCATCTGACGATGGTCTCCAATATGGCGCCCATGATTTCAGTTGCCCAAACTATATATACGGCTCTGATCAGCAGCGTGTCCAGTAATAACACCATAGGTCCACCCATGAAAAGGCATCGTTTCCAGAGTATTCATGCCTGAGCCAAAAAGTAAACAAATAAAAAAGTCTAAAATGGTGTTTAAAAAAAATATATGAACATACTCCATGCATTGTTGTTCAGTTCCCAGAATAGCGCACCTTCGCGTGAAGTGTGAGCAATATAACAGTAGGTGTTCATTAGGTTTTTAATTTAACTGAACATAAGCGTGGTAAAGTTGGTTGGATATTTGATTTTGAATATTTGAAACCCATGATCAGCCCTGTTTTCATTAATTTCTATGGAAATCAAGTGAAGCCAATTAGAAGCCCTTTTTCGGAAATACTGACATAAACATTAATTGTAATTTAGTACTGTACCAGTAGTTTGTATTCTTAGTAACAAAAATCAACAGAATTGTAAACGGAGTACTTTTAATTTGAAAATAATGTCACAATTTACAAACCCTCAAACACACAAGGTCACATATACAGTAAAAACATTCCCATCTAAAAAAATACTCTTTAGAAAGATAAATATAATAATATTGATCATGCATTGACATTTGATATTTTAGCCATCAATGTTATAATTACAAAAGCAGTCTGCAGGTGTTACCTACATTATTGGACTAACATTTATGATATGTACCCATAACAGAAAAACTATATATTTCTTAATAGCTTAAGTCAACTGGAAATTAGCCAATCAAAATACAAGCTTGTTTTTATTCATATTTGTAAACAAAGGTAAAAGAAACAAGCCTAAAAACATTAAGAGTTAAATGGTCATTTAGACTGACAGTTCTTAGATTCAGAGTTCAATGAATAAGAGAGTGTTTAGATTTCTTCAGTGTAATAACTGATATGTTCTAAAACTGTGTTTCACTGATTACTGATGGAGCCTTTAACAAAGTTTCAGATTTAGGTACAGTCTGAAGAGCTACCTTAGCTGTCCACTTAATTGATGCTAGTCAAAAAAGCTGTGAAAGTTTTTGCTAAGAGTAGTGAGGTCCATTTTACAGTTGTTACACAACAACTCCATCTGGTCATCTTAGCGTGACATCATTCTCACAAATTCTGAAAAAAGAGAGATTTTGAGAGACCGTGACAAAGATGACATGATTTTCCTTCATACAGACCAACAAAACCCAAAGCCACTCTACATCTCTAGAAATAATTAAGAAACCACTGCAAAATCATCAGTTTCTCTTGTTTTACTATTGATAGGTATGTGTTTGGGTAAAATGAACAATTTGTTTTTATTCTATAAACGTCTGACAACATTTCTCCCAAATTCCAAATTAAAATATTGTCATTCAGAGCATTTATTTGCATAAACTGACAACACAAAGCATGCATTGTTGTCAGACCTCGAATAATGCAAAGAAAATAAGTTGATATTAATTTTTAAACAACACAATAGTAATGTGTTAACGTAGGAATAGAAATCCACATTTGGTGGAATAACCCTGAATTTCAATCACAGCTTTCATGTGTCTTGGCAAGCTCTCCACTAGTCTTTCACTTTATTTTTGGGTGACTTTATGACACTTCTGGCGCAAAAATGTAATCAGCTTGGCATTGTTTGTTGGCTTGTGTCCATCCATCTTGATCACATTTCTGAGTGTTTTTCAATGGGGTTAGGGTCTGAAGATTAGGCTGGCCATGACAGGGCCTTGATCTGGTGGTCCTACATCCACACCTTGAACATCTTGTATCTGGCTTGATTTATGCATCCCTTACAAAGGCAAATCTGCCCAATTCCATCCCTACTGGAGCACCCCCAGGTCATCACTTATCCTCTACCAAATTTCAAAGTTGGTGTGAGACACTGTGGCTTGTAGGCCTCCCCAGGTCTCTGTCTAACCATTAGATAACCAGGTTTTGGGCAAAACCTAAAATTGGACTCATCAGAAAAGATTACCTTATTCCAGTCCTCTATGGTGCAATGCTTATGGTCTTTTGCAAACCTCATGTCATGACATCCCAAACCTCATGTCATGACATCCCAAAGCTCATGTCATGACATCCCAGGAACTGGTCGTAAGTCGTGACATAAACTGAACTGATCTGAATGATATTGATTGTAATGATTTTGTTTCAGTTTATATTATGGACCATTTGGGTTGAGTATGAGTCTGTGGTACACCACCTTCCGAGCACTAGTTATATAGCCGGTTTCTCTGGGTATTATTATTACGCACAAGTGTAGTTGATTAGGTGATTACCTTCTCACCTGTTGGGGTTTCAGAGCGGCTATACAAACTTTGGTGTCAGGGAAGGTGGCATGCATCATTGAAGGGTCGTTCCTCTGTTTATGGTGGAGGGTTTTCATATAAGGATCCATGTACAATAATGTGAAGTAGAGCTGATGGACATTTATTACTATGAGTGCCTTCACCACTATATGTGTTATAAGTAATGTATATGGTATGGTAGAGCCCGGCGTATGCTCTGTATATTAGCTACTCATGTCTATGCCGCGTTACAGCATAGTAAATCTATATATATCCATTGTGCAGCTCTTATATCATGTTCGTCCCCTGTTTCTGATATACTATGTCTATGGTCCTTATTGTGAAGTTTTTCAAACATGACACAACTTGCATTTTGGTCTCTGTCTCTCAACACCATCATTGTGACACCTCAGTGTGGCTCTTCTTTGCTTCTCATTGATGAAGGGCTTTGTAGGACTTCAGCCATGCCCCTAGGAGCCTGTTTGGTAGCGTCCTCACCATGTTCTTCACCCCAGCTTGTTTGCCATTCTTTTAGTAGGTCACTTATATCATCCTACAGTTGTGGGGTGACATTGAAATGTGTTGGCGGTCATCCCGATCAGTGGAGAGTTGTTTTCGACTTCTGTCAGCTGGTTGTTTTCTGCTGCTTGACCATGTTCTTATGAACCGCCGCCTTTGAAATTTTAAGGAAGTAAGCAATCTGATACTCACTGTATCCCTCTGCCAGTAAAGCCAGAATTGAACCCTTCTTTTCATCACTCAAACCTTTCCTGTTCAACTCTTTTGGGATGACCAATAGTTTTTCAATTCCAATTACTTTTGAGGTGTTACTAGCACTGTTTTTGCCATTCAGCTGGTCCTATTTCAAGAGGATAGTGATGACTACAGCAGGGATTTTTTTCTAATACATTTCCTCATAAAATAAGATTTAATCCAGGTGATCACCTAATCAGTAACTCATTCAGTAGAATGAGATGTGCCTGTGTTGGAATTCAACAGACACTGGAATGGAATGGCTGCCATACTTGAAAAGATGCTGATTTTAGAGAAACTTGCAGTGGTTTCGTAATCCAGATCTGTATATGACAAACTTAAAACAATCCTAATGGTATACACACACACACACACACACACACACACACAATTGAACACAGGTTTGTCTTTCTATCTTTGTGTGGACATGACATCTAATCCAGACTTACATTTTCTCTATTTCCTAGCTTTAAACATACCCCTCACCCTAACTTAACCTAAAGCTAACAAACATAACAACTTCATGCTTAAACCTTTTTTTAGCACTAATGCCTAACCCTAAACTGTAAGCTTCCATCTACCGGTAACACAAACCCTTAAGCACATTTATTTTCTTGTTTTTTTTGTGTGGGATTTCTTTCCAAATTTTCTCCCCTCCCAGTTCCCTCCAATCCTGCCTTGTCGGTAGCGCCGCAACTCAGATCTGTGGGATGGCGAAGGGTGCGCACATGGTTCATCCAACCACATGTCACCCAGCCGCCGATTCTTTTCGCACTGCGAATCCAACTCAGAAGCCTTTAGTCGGATCATGCACGGGGTGATTACGTTCACTGACTATACTTCCGTGATTGAACCCACAGGCGCCCATGATGTGGCAGGATAGATAATCTGACTAAACCAAATTCCAGGCAGCGCTATGCCAATTTGCGCAGCCTCGAGCAGGAGGCCCGGGGAAAGTCAGGGAACCCATAGTCTGGCTCGAACCCATGACTTGTAGATTGTCGTGCAATGCCGCGACTTAACCCACTACACCATGCGGACCCCCACACATTTTCTGTAGTAGCTAATAAAGCTCCATTATTTATCAGTTCCTCACATGCACCCATAGACACGGAGAAAACACCAGTTCTTCGGTTCCCAGCAGGTTAGTGAACAAACACATTCAGTATGTAAAGAAACACACCCCTCTCTGTTGCTCACCCTCAAAGTCCACACGCCCGTCCCCATTGAGGTCAATATCTCGGAGGATCTCATCAATTTCCCTGTTGGTCAGTTGTTCTCCCATCAGCTTCTTCATGGCCTCCCTCAGCTCGATGATGCTGATCTGTCCATCGCCGTTAGAGTCGAACTGTCGTGGGGGGGCGAAGATGAGAGAGAGGAAGAGGAAGGACGTATGGGCATAACTCAAACTGAGAAAGACGACTACAATATCGATCAACTTTTAGCTTAAGAGAGACAGACAGCGAGTGAGCGAGATACACAATGAGACCCAATGAGAGATAGACAGTGATGGAGGAAAAAAACAGATCTAGACAAACCTCCTTGAACGCATCCCTGAGTTCTTTAACACCGATCATGTCAGCTGTCTCTGCCAGCATCTTGGGGCCCATCAGCTCCACAAAGTCCTCAAAGTCCAGTTTCCCACCACCTACAGACCATATTAAAACATTAACACTAGTATTCATGAGGAAATTGAGTACTGGACTATGTATCTCTCCATTTAGTATATACTGCCACAACACAATGTGCAAAATTATATTAATTAGCCCTGGTGCATATTTGTTTGTGCCTACAATGTTTACTGAAGGTGCGCCTTGTTAAATTATAGACACTATGTTAAATTGCCTCACTTTTGTCAATATTAGATTATAATACATTTTAATACCAATATTTTGCAATAGCATTGTAGTGTTTTATATATGTGGTGATTCTGTAGTGTTCCAGAACATTCCAAGGATCTGTAGGGTTTTCCATTAACATCAGCAGACTCACAGATGGTTTGTCCCAGCTCGATCAGCTCCATCTCTGTAGGCATGTAGCCCATGGTTCTCATACACTCTCCCAGGTCATTGTAGCCGATGTAGCCTTTCTTGTTTTTATCAAACTCTACAAATGCCTCACGAAGCTCTGCAAACAAAAAACCACACGCAAGGTAGGTCAAATTATTATTGTAAGAGGTCTAATGGTATGATTATGACCATGTAATAAAGAGGGCGATTTATTTTTTTACCTTCAATCTCCTCTGGTCGAAGGTTTCTGTCCTGTTAGAAATGGCAGAAGGACACATAAACATGGGGATAGTTGCACGCAATGACAACAAAATACATGCTTACAGGGGTCTGTGGGGCATAGTGGGCTAAGTTGCTAGATTGCACAACAGTCTACATCATGATAGTCAGTAGTTCGAGCCTGACTATGGGTTCTCTGACTTTCCCCGGGTCTCCTGCACTAGGCAGCGCAAATTGGCATTGCGCTGCCCGGGATTTGGGTTAGATAAGTCAGACTAAATATCCTGCCACAGTCGCTCTCCAGCAACTCCTTGCGTCCAGATCAGATGCCTGTGGGTTCATTTGTGGAAGTATTGTTGATGAGCATAATCATCTCACACATGGTACAACTAAAGGCATCCGTGTTGGATTCGCAGTGCAAAAAGATTTTGCGGCTGGGCAACATGTGGTTGGATGAACCATGTGCGCACCCTTCGCCATATCACAGATCTGTCTAAGGGGTTGCGGAGCTGCTGACAAGGCAGGATTAGAGGAAATTGGGAGGGTAGAAAAAGGGGGAAAACCTAAAAATATATATAAATACATGCCTACATACACTACAGTCAATAGTTTTAGAACACCAAAGTATTTTCATGTGTTTTAATAATATTTGATACATTCCTTCACCGGGTGGCAATAAATTGATCAGAAATTGTTGTAAAAATATGATTAATTGTGGATGAGATAAAGGTTTCATAATTCAAACACTAAATGAATGGCTCCTGAAAATGTGTCTTTGCCTTTGTATGTGAATAATTAATTACTCTCATCGGCCACCTCATTGGATACACCCATTCAACTGCTCATTAACGCAAACATCTAATCATCCTATCAGGTGGCAGCTTCAATGCATTTAGGCATGTAAAGCAACCGACCAATCTGCAGCAACTATGATGCAATAAAGTCAATATGGACCAAAATGTCTGAGGAATCTTTCAGCACCTTGTTGAATCTATGCCACAAAGAATGAAGGCAGTAATGAAGGCGAAAGTGGGTCCAATGCGATACTATCAAAGTGTACCTAACAGTGATATTGGTAATCTTGGTAAGGTCTTGGATATATATTTAGTCAATGTTAGATAAAGATTACAATTCCCCATCATCAAAACCTTAGTCAAACACACAACATCTTATCTACAGACTACAACCTGTGATGTAATGGATGCACCATAGAAATACAATGGATAGAAATTGAACTGCTTGGCTTGGTCATTTTATTAGTACACATCAAAATGGCTGCCGCTCTGACCATTCTGCTACATTGATTTGAATTGAAATGGCCTTTCTATCTATTCCATTTCTATGGGATGCACCAACCCCCATGTGCCTCAATCACAATAACCATGGGAACAAACCAATCAGCAAAATAAATAAGATTAGAGAAGAGAGTCTGCCATTTAAAATATGACGCTTTGCATTGGTAGATTATTTATATATAAATAATCATATACCGGACTGTGGTAAAGTCAAACGCCTACTAAGAAATTCATTATTTAGTTTTTTTTTTATCAAGGTTAGTGTTTTTGTTTTACAAAAAACGGTTAAACATTAGAACAAATGAAACATCAACATTCAGAATATTAAATGATAAAAAAAATTATTTTGTTCAAAAATGTAATCTGGCATGGAAGTAGATTCTTTGTTTTTTGTTGGGTACTTACTAAGGCCATATTACATAAGGCTTCTTCTCACTGTGAAAGGGGTGTTTACTTTGTTTCCAGATGACTTTGCCAGATGCTGAGCGAGCACTTTACTAAATGTCAGTCTATTCCTCAAGTACTTAATCAGATGCTTGGGTCCCAGCATGTTTTGTTTATTCAACTTGTCCAGTTTCTTAAAATCGCTTCAATAATTTGTTTAGCCAACTTGCATCAAATCAACTACTTTTTGAACAATAGAACAAATTCTTGTTAATTTTTATTGTATTTACATTTTTTGTACACACTTAAAGACCAGACCAATGGCGTTAAACCTTTTCCAAAAGTAGGCCAAGATTATATTGTTTTAAAATATATTATCTCCCATCCCAATTGGTCAGGTACAAAAACCCCTGACACTGCCTTGTTGGCAGCTTCACAGCTTCTTGGACAGATATGCGATGGTGAAGGGCGCTCATGTGGCTCAACCTGTTCGTCCAACACGGACTCCTTTATTAAGCACATCCACAGTTACCAACTACATTTCCTTCATAAAATACCTTTGTCGTTGGAGAGATGACTTAGCTATCCCTTATTAACATTTTAGTCATTTAGCAGACACTCTTATCCAGAGCAACTTACAGTTAATACAGGGACATCCCCTGAAGCATCTTAGGGTTAAGTGCCATGCTCAAGGAAATAATGACATTTGACACAGTTGGGATTTAAACCGGCTACCATCCGACTACAAGTCTGACTCTAACCACTGAGCCATCTGACCTTCTTTATCACATGCAGTGCTAGGCCAATTTCCGCTGCTTCGTGCTAGGCTCCAACAGCAGAGAAATCTTTCAGGATCGAATTGAAGACTTCCATAGTACTGTACCTATATTTATAGTCTTTGCAGCCCCATGTTATTGAACAGGAAATGACGAAAGATTAAATATACTGTTCAGGGGTCTGGTTACAGAGACTAGTGTCCTAGAATTAAACTCTTTTTGCAGTGGTATCAACTAAACCAACATTGGCATAATGGTGATTTAGACATAAATTCAAATAATGATATGATTATTAAATTGTACATTGCACATGTACCAGAACAAAGGCCCTCAACTACTCAAAGAAAAAAAAGAAGAAATATTATAAAAAACATAATACGTTAAATTAAGGTATTTATTTACAGTAGTGCTTGAAAGTTTGTAAACCCTTTATTATTTTCTGTATTTACTTCATAAATATTACCTAAAACATATAATTTGCAGATTTTCACACATCCTTAAATTAGATAAAAAGAACAAATTACACACTTTGTTGTTCATTCATTGAAGAATATGATCCATTATTAAATATGTGAGTGCAAAATTATGTGAACCTTTGCTTTCAGTACATGGACCCCCTGTGCAGCAATAACTACAACCAAACATTCGGGGTAACTGTTGATCAGTACTGCACATACCCTTGGATGAATTTTAGCCCACATGAACTGCTCGCTTTAGGTCCTTCCACAACATTTAGATCGGATTAAGGTCAGGACTTTGATTTGGCCATTTCAAAACATTTACTTTATTCTTCTTTAACCATTCTTTGGTAGAATGAATTGTGTGCTTAGAGTCGTTGTCTTTCTGCATCACCCACCTTCTCTTGGGATTCTGTTCAGGTACAGGAAAATTCCATTCCTAATGTTTTCCCGAAGAATTCGCTGATATAATTCAGAATTCATTGTTCTTCAAACCATCCCGGCCCAGATGCAGCAAAACAGGCCCAATCCATGATACTATCACCACCATGTTTCACAGATGGAATAGGGTTGTTGTGTTGGAATGCAGTTTTTTTCCTTTAGCCAAACATAACGCATGTCATATAAACTAAAATAATCATGATCTTGAGCAAACTGCAGACAAGCAGAACGTTTGTTTTGTAGAGGAGTGGCTTTCTCTTTGCAACCGTGACGTGCACAACATTTTTCAGTGTTCTCCTGATGGTGGACTCATGAAGATTGTCATTAGCCAATGTAAAAGAGGACTTTAGTTGCTTAGAAGGTACCCTGGGTTCCTTTGTGATAGACTATTACACGCTTTGATCTTTGTTGGTCACCCACTCCTTTCCCTACCTGATGAGCATCAACAACTCTTTCTGAGATCCTCAGAAATCTCTTGTGTTAGTGCCATGGTACACTTCCACAAATGTGTGGAATAAAACAGGGTGCCCACTCACACCTGATTGTCATCCCATTGATTGAGAACACCTGACTCTAATTTCACATTCAAATTAACTACTTATCCTAGAGGTTCACATTTTTTAACCAATCACAGATATGTAATAATGGATAATTGTCCTCAATAAATAAATGAACATGTATAAAATATTTTGATCTCATTTGTTTATATGGGGTATTTTACCTACTTTTAGGATGTGTGTAAAAATCTGATGTTATTTTAGGTCTTATTTATGTAGATATACAGAAAATTCTAAAGGGTTCACAAACTTCCAAGCACCACTTTAAACCTCAGTTACATTGACACAACTACATAATATTAATATTTTAGTGGAACATCTGGTTACAAATTTCCTAATTAACATTTCAGCTGAATTCCTGGTGATTTTACAAAATAAAACAAACTCCCTTGGTTTTGCTTTTAAAAGACTTTAGGTCCACAGCTGCTTACAGTAAATAGATGCAATAGGGGGAGAAAGGGCACAAAGCAGAATGAGTTCAGCATCTGTTCCAGCTGGAAATCACCATTGAAGGCAGTTCCATGTTAAGGTCCTGTTTTACGTTCATTTATGATCCCTCCTGATGATCCAGTAATATTTGCAATCAAATGGTGAACAGTGAATGATGTGTTTGCTGGTCACGCAGATAAACAGACAATAATTAAATCTTCATCAATACTGTAGTAATCATCAAATTAAGTTGGAAGTCCCACCCACTTGACTACATTAAAATGACAGATACTTTCAGTTGCAGTGTCTATGCCAGAACATGTTTGTAGTTGGCAGGAAAAGGGGCCTGTCCAAAAGTGGCAAGGTAACTGGGACATTGTTTTGACATGAACCCTTGTACGATGTAAATCCATGTGCCGTTATTTACTTTCCAATCTAAATCCATGCAGTAAACATTGTATGAGCAATGTTTGAATTATTTTATGGTTAATGCACAAAATGTAAATCAACATAGTAACCAGATTATTTGGTAGTGCAGTTCAACCCTAACAACAGCTGGAGATTAGGAGATCTGGGAGGTTTAGAGACCCTGGACACTTAATGTGCATTGTTCTCTCTCTCTTAAACACGCACACAAACATACATACAAGGCACACAAACACAAAGAGAAAATCTGTTTCAGTGTAGTTAATCATTAGGGGCTGTGATGGCCAGAGGAACCGAGGCAGAGAACATCCATGTACCGTAGATCTCTCTCCTCTAGGCTTTTGGATGCTGTTGTATTGATGTCAGTGCATGTGATGTACATGTACACAACAGGGCAGCGCCGCATGACGCTCTTCTCTGCTTTCTCAGAATAGTAAACACGACAGGTTATCCTATGACAATAATAAAAGGGGGAAGACACGCTGTCATTGTGGGGTTGAAGGAGGGTTGGGAGGTGACGTGACATAAAGATGCACTTCTGGGTTTAGAGTGTACGGGTTAATTAGGGGGTGTACGTACAATCTGGCTGTTCACAAAACCCTCTTTGAGGAAGATGCAGGCGGGCGCGTCGATGCTGTGGATCAGGGCGCAGTTCTGGATCAGTTTCGACACCGGCGACTTAAAAAGCTTGCCTTCGCCCGACGACTCGTCATGGCTCCCTGCTCTCGCTTTGCTTCCCTTAGAACCAGAACCATCCAGAACTAGTTAACCCTCTGGCCGTCACCGTCACACTCTGTTTCACTCTCAGTCCACTAAGGACTGACAGCCAGCTGTCCACTGCACTGTCCTCGGGGAAATCAGATGTTACATCAGTACACACAGTACAGAAGCTCTGCGCAGCTGCTCACAAGTTTTACTCTGCCTCTGGAGAAAGTTAAGATCGCTAGTTAAAGTCTCCACAGAAGGCTAAGATAGGTAGTTGGCTGTCCATTAAATGAGTTAAAATATCTGTCTACATAGATACACATACAGGGGCGTTGTTTAACTTGACCATGCTCCAAGTAAGGTACAAATTGGGTTTACTTCAAATAAATGACTTGCCTCTACTTAATCTGCCCTCTAATTTTTTAGCCGACATACTAACACTGCCAGTAAAGGTATGTATGTTTAACCTAAGCCAATGTTAGCCACTAACTCTTTTCCCAGTTAGCATATGTTTATGCTAATTTATCCAAATTCATAAAAACATCACTTTTTGTAAATAATACAGGATTGTCTAATGCATATGCTTATGAGTTATGGTACATGTTTGTCAAGAGACTGGACTGTGCATTGGTTTAAGGAAACTGTTCCTCTCTCTCTTTCTCAAACTGTTAACCCTCTCAGACTTTCTTTCCCTCCAACCCCCTCATTCTCACACTCTTCTTTGTTTCTCATAACATTTTCCCCCCACTGTCTTTCTCTCTCTGGATGAATCTCAATTCGCATACTACATACTACAAGTACATACTGCAATAGTGATGGTAAAATACGTACTTACTAAGTATGTACTAAGCCAGTTTGCAAGTATTTGGACATACTACATGTCATTAAATTGCATCTTAAAATTGACATTAAAATCACGCTGCTTTGCTGGCCAACATTAGGCATTTGTTCTAATAATGTTAGCAAGAATTCACTAACTTATAAAGTTACCTAGCTAGCTAGCTAGCTTTTGTGGAACATGTGTACCTTTGAGATGCAACAGTTAGCCAAATCCATTTATGAATATATTAATTTATATATATTATATCAAGAATTACAAATTATGAATGATGAATTAGGAACATGTATTCATATTATGAATTATTAATATGTCATAAATGAATTATAGTTTTTGCTGGCTTAGCTAAAATTTCATCTGGTGAAAAATTGGGAGAAACCTCACTTATATTAGTGGTTCTGGGAAATGTACCCCAAAAAGCAGGCATGGTTGCATACTGCAAAAAACCACCAGACACAGAAGACCACCTGGGGGCAGATGGCGTACTATGGTTTGGGATAAACTAATATTAATCTGGCATACTATATAGTATGGATAGTATGCACATTGAGACGCAGTCTTGGTCTACCTCACTCCTTCACTTTTCCTGTTTATCAACTATATGTTTCCTCTGCTGTTTTTCTAGGGTCAGGGTTGGTCTGGGATGCTCATTCTGAACACTGGCAAACTGCTTAGATGAGAACTTAACAAATACAAGGTTACATAACACACACAGTAGTCTAGTGAAGAATGTAAATCACTTGATAATAGTTGTCTTTGTTTATAGGTACACTGTTTAGAATTCCAATGAATGAAAACAGAGGTACTTTCTCTTTCAGGCAGTGCATATTTTGCCGTTTGATTTGGAATTTCAACGAGGACATGAGGTTGTGCTTTCTCTGTGTTTGTCAATGTGCACTCGCCGGCTTGTATTTATAATTAATTGTGTGTTTTAGGCCTTATATATTTTAACTACAAAGTACTTCATAATGTAGGCAATCATTATCCCATATACTGAACATAGTTTATTGGATTTTTTAAATATCAAGGAATACATTTTTCACAGCGTTTGTAAGCTGGTCACCAGGAAAGAGAAATTAGTTACATTTCTATGGCTTGGTCTCTACAAATAGTATCCTTAATATTGTAATCATCATGTCTGTCACAAAATTAATCTGCTTTCAGGAAGTAACTCTGGGGAGTGAAACTGCACATTATGTTTGCAGATATTCTATAATTAAAGGTGCCATTTGTAAAAGTTCGAGCCATAACAACGGAAACAGGTTTGCTTTCAAGTGACCAGCTTACAAACTAATTGCCTTGTTATTTTAAAAAAATCAGATAAAGCAATTCATGTGATAATTATTCCATAAACTATGCAGTACTTTGTTACACACAAAAGCTGTGTAAGCACAACTCCTCATGATCTCATTGGATTTCCTGTTCAAATGGCAAAAGAAGAACTGAATAGTGTAAAGAATCATTGTCGAACCTGAATCGTTTTTTACAAAAAGAGACAAATTAAACTCCTCTTACCTTCCTCATGCTGTTTCTCATTGATGGCTTGGTACAATTTCCCATCCCCTATCCCGGGACTTTGAAGTACCACTCTACCCCTTCCTCCTTTACTCTCCCTCTACTTCTTTCGTTATTCACTTTTTGCTGTTGGTCTCCCCCCCCCCCACATCTCAGGAATTCCGAAAGTCCTTCCTGAGGTTGGAGTTCTGAGGAGGGATCCTGGAGATCCTATCAGCCTGTCACATCATGGACTGAAAAGTGTACATAGGAGAAGAAACGTACATTCTACGCTGGCAGATCCTAACCGCTCGCAACCGCTTCATTAAGGTTGTCTGAAACAAACACTCCTCATACGTTCTGTTTTGCCTCTCTACTCAGTCATCAACCCTCAATTATAGCCCTTTATAATCTCTTTACTCCTCTGCCTCCCTCCCATTCTGAGTCTCTCTCTGTTCCTGGAGAAAGGCTTTTTACACCATTCTAATGACTACATGTATGTAGGGTGGTGCGAGGCAGAAGGACAGAGCGAGAGGGAGAGATGCAGAGAGAATTAAAGGGGACAAATGGAAGGGATTTAATCCTTTTCTCTGCACTCCAGATTAAAGAGAGCGATGGAGGGGTACAGAGAGAAATGGATAGATTAAAGAGATTGGGAGGAAGAAGAAACAGACAATTTTAGGGCACGAAATAGAGGTGAAATCAGATGATAAGAGGAAATGGCTGGACGACCAAGGACAGGAAAGATAACAGGGAAGTGATTAAAAGCAACTGGAAAAACGTAAGAAAACAACCATGAAAAAAGAGGAAAATGGACCAGCGATAAAAGAGCCAAGAGTGGGACAGATGCTCAAACAGTCTGGATGCTCTGACTGCCGATGGCTGTGTGTTAGCATCACCATAGACCACATACAGTCAACTGGATCACGTTATTTCTTTAAAAAAGGAGTACCTACTTCTAATCTATGCACCTGTTGAATCACCAAATCTGTGTGCACATTTACAGTAACATTTACAGTAACATTTACAGTAACTTGCCGTATTTACTTTAGCATCATTTGATGCTTTTGGTTTTCCATTAGATATTTATTTGACATATTTATGTGGTTGTAAATAATTAGAATTTCTTGACAGTTGACCTGATTAAATAACAGTAAGCAATAAAACAAAAGTGATGTAAACCTGTGTATCGTTGTCAGTGATGAACACGTCTTGCTTTCAATGGAGGTCAGTTGTATTCTAACTGCTGCATTATCAAGCCAGAGGTCTTAATCTGAGCTGTAATACTGTCTAATCCAGCAGCACAGGTCAAAACATCAGACGCTCCTGGAATAAACGTAAAATGTGTTTCTGTTCCACAACATTAACATAAATACTGAGATGGGAATTACACGTTGACATAGATAGAGATGGTTGGAAGCAAAAATAATATGTAAACATTCTAATAACATGTACAGTATGTACAGACAGTATAGTGGAAATAATAGATATCTAAATATATTGGTTATTTATACAACGTAAAAATGAGTAAATATTTAAACAAACATATGAAAATATTTGAAATGAACTGTTTTCATGTATTTTTACATACATATTACATATTATGTATATATTACATATATATATATATATATCATGTATATATATATATGTATATGTATACAGGTCCTTCTCAAGAAATTAGCATATTGTGATAAAGTTCATTGTTTTCCATAATGTAATGATAAAACTTTTACTTTGATATATTTTAGATTCATTGCACACCAACTGAAATATTTCAGGTCATTTATTGTTTTAATACTAATGATTTTGGCATACAGCTCATGAAAACCCAAAATTCCTATCTCAAAGAATTAGCATATTTCATCTGACCAATAAAAGAAGTGTTTGTAATACAAAAAAAAGAAAAAAGAAAAAAGAAAAAGTCAACCTTCAAATAATTATGTTCAGTTATGCACTCAATACTTGGTCAGGAATCCTTTTGCAGAAATGACTGCTTCAATGCGGCGTGGCATGGAGGTAATCAGCCTGTGGCACTGCTGAGGTGTGATGGAGGCCCAGGATGCTTCGATAGCGGCCTTAAGCTCATCCAGAGTGTTGGGTCTTGCGTCTCTTAACTTCCTCTTCACAATATCCCACAGATTCTCTATGGGGTTCAGGTCAGGAGAGTTGGCAGGCCAATTGAGCACAGTAATACCATGGTCAGGAAACCATTTACCAGTGGTTTTGGCACTGTGAGCAGGTGCCAGGTCGTGCTGAAAAATGAAATCTTCATCTCCATGAAGCTTTTCAGCAGATGAAAGCATGAAATGCTCCAAAATCTCCTGATAGCTAGCTGCATTGACCCTGCCCTTGATAAAACACAGTGGACCAACACCAGCAGCTGACATGGCACCCCAGACCATCACTGACTGTGTGTACTTGACACTGGACTTCAGGCATTTTGGTATTTCCTTCTCCCCAGTCTTCCTCCATACTCTGGCACCTTCATTTTCGAATGACATGCAAAATTTGTTGTTGTTTTGTTGTGCTGCTTCTCTGTAGCCCAGGTCAAGCGCTTCTGCCGCTGTTTCTGGTTCAAAAGTGGCTTGACCTGGGGAATGCGGCACCTGTAGCCCATTTCCTGCACACGCCTGTGCATGGTGGCTCTGGATGTTTGTACTCCAGACTCAGTCCACTGCTTCCGCAGGTCTTCCAAGGTCTGGAATTGGTCCTTCTCCACAATCTTCCTCAGGGTCCAGTCACCTCTTGTCATTGTGCAGCGTTTTTTTTCCACACTTTTTCCTTCCCACAGACTTCCCACTGAGGTGCCTTGATACAGCACTCTGGGAACAGCGTATTTGTTCAGAAATTTCTTTCTGTGTCTTACCCTCTTGCTTGAGGGTGTCAATGATGGCCTTCTGGACAGCAGTCAGGTCGGCAGTCTTACCCATGATTGCGGTCTTGAGAAATGAAACAGACTGGGAGTTTTTAAAAGCCTCAGGAATCTTTTGCAGGTGTTTAGAGTTAATTAGTTGATTCAGATGATTAGATTAATAGCTCATTTAGAGACCCTTTTCATGATATGCTAATTCTTTTGAGATTGGAATTTTGGGTTTTCATGAGCTGTATGCCAAAATCATCAGTATTAAAACAATAAATGACCTGAAATATTTCAGTTGGTGTGCAATGAATCTAAAATATATGAAAGTTTAATTTTTATCATTACATTATGGAAAATAATGAACTTTATCACAATATGCTAATTTCTTGAGAAGGACCTGTATATGTATGTATGTATGTA
>JACXGM010001182.1:9528-57897 GCA_016801145.1 Umbra pygmaea
TTCATGGCTGAAACTGAAGAGATGTTTGTAGTATTTCATGTCTGAAACTGAAGAGATGTTTGTAGTTTTTCATGGCTGAAACTGAAGAGATGTTTGTAGTTTTTCATGGCTGAAACTGAAGAGATGTTTGTAGTTTTTCATGGCTGAAACTGAAGAGATGTTTGTAGTTTTCCATGGCTGAAACTAAAGAGATGTTTGTAGATTTTCATGGCTGAAACTGAAGAGGTCTATAAATGCATAGCAAACCAGCTGAGCAAAATAATTTTGCATAGAGTGACTATTTTAAATGGTGCAGTGATGTTAATAGTCATACTGGGTCTTACATGTAAATGTTTGTTAAGTAAATCAAGCAACCTGTAGATGTCATCTACTGAAGGGCAACTGGGGCCAGCACGTTGCCCTAGTGGTTAGGGCATGTTACTGGTCTCCAAAAGGTCCATGGTTCAAATCCCTATGTCAACTGATGGTTAATCCAAAATATTTTCCTCCACTATGAACATTCACCTCAGGTCATTGCTGCAAATAACAAATCTTAATCAACATGCATGGTGAAAAAAAGAGTACAATAAACAATAGCAAATTTAATAGCCTACAGACCATATTATTCCCTATCCACTTACCATATCCTCAATCATAGCATTGCCCTAAACACAAGTTAAGCCCTGACATTTTGTTTTTCAAAATGGGGACTGGATATATTTGAAGTATTGACATTTCCTGATCAACAATGTACAGAGAGGTGATCTCACGGTCATAGTGGAAATGGGTCTGGTTAGGGAGTCAAACCTGTAATCAGAAGGTTGCCGGTTCGATTCCCAACTCGGCGAAATATCAATGTATCCTTTAGGGTAAAGGCACTTTACCCTAAGTTGAATCAGGGGATGTCTCTGTATTTATCGTAAGTCGCTCAGGTCAATACTCCCATTTAATGTGCCAGTGGAAAGATGGCAGTGTGTGCAGCTCAATGAAACCTATGTTTATGACATGTTCACTTGACATTTCAAGGGTGATTTCTTAAGGTGTTCAGCCATAATGTGAGCGTGAATGGATTTGTGTGTAACTTTGCATGCGGGGTGCATTCATTTCTTCCCTGGTTTGTGATTGGCCAATGACTCACTGTAGGTGAGTTCAGTCTGGTGGAACATGCAAGACAACTGAAGATCGTGATACACTTTGCTAAAATACAATGGAGAACACTGCCTTTAAGATGCTTCTTATCACAGCATTCTGTAAGGTGGTATTTGGGAAAAACATTTTTGTACCTGACTCAAAGGACTGGTATGAAGCTCAAACCTACTGCAAAGTTCAACACATTGACTTGTCCATTATAAAAAAACAAAAGGATGAACACAAATTCCAGAAGACTATAGCTGGAATGAAAGATGGGTTTGCCTGGATTGGTCTCCACAGAGAGGGCAGCAACTCTACAGGCTGGAAGTGGCCCGGAGGAGGATCAGCAAACTTCTACAACTGGTGTCAAACACATCCTGGCAGTCTTCAGAACGGGTCCTGTGTTGCGCATAATGGAAAATGCTGGAATGTCATGGATTGTTCTAATAACCAAAGCTTTGTTTGCTCCCAAAAGGCCAGCCTGGTGAAACAGAAAATGACGTGGGAGCAGGCTCTTGTGTTCTGCAGGGACAACAACACAGACCTGGTCAGCCTGCTCTCTTGGAGTCAGCTCAACCAGGCCGTGACAGATAGCCTGGTACCCAATTCAGGGCCTGTGTGGATGGGCCTCCGCTGGCTGGCAAACAGCTGGCTGTGGGTGACTGGGGACTCCCTGGACTACGAGGCTTGGTCCCAGGGACATAGGCCACAGTGTCCAGCCTGGAACCTGCAGTGTGGGGCGCTGGAACCAAGCACAAAGCTCTGGAAGAGTTATGACTGTGAGGAAAGGCTCAACTTCTTCTGTGCATGAGAGAGTTAAGATGGGTTCTTTGCTTTGGCTTATAGTTAATTTAAAAACAAATAGAAAATGTGCATGAAGAAAATAATTGAGGCTGACTTTTAAGGGAGTTTTAAGGAAATTCTGTCTGATGTAGTTTGTGGGACATCATGTAGCTCCACAGTGTAAGTTCATTCTAGATAAGAGCATTTTCTAAATGACTAAAATAAACATATTATTTAATTTTTCCTTCTAATGATTTTCCAAGATTTGGACTGGTTGATTGACATTACGATTATTGTTATTGTTAATTAGGATTTTAGATTTTGTTAAAATGTCAAATCTCAAGCAAAGTAATGTATATCTGTCGGAAACCTCTGTCACTAAGTTCAATGCATATAAAATAAGATAATTAATCGAGTGATAATTCTAAATGTAGCTATAGCACCTTATCTGTATTGTGTTATTATATGTCCATAATACACTGAGAGATGTATGCATTAGCTGTGAATTTCTGTGAGATTCTATTACATTCCTAAATGTCAATGTAGTGCTGTGTGTTATTCATTTTATATCATGTATGTTTTTTTTGGATTCCAGGAATTGTAGGCGCTGCCTGGACAGCAGATAATGGTTATCAAGCTATCCTATTATAAATACATGTTTAAAAAAAAGGCTGTTTTATTTCTGTGAGGTAGCCTCAGACAGCTTGCACTGGGTATCTGTTGTGAGACTTTATTTCTAACCTGAAAATACAACGTTATTCCACATGGCTATAATATAATTAAAGACACAACACAACCTGCAAAATGAGTCAGAACCATCATAAATGCTCCAGTGTCTACTATAAAGGAAGACCTACTGAGACATACTCATCAATCATCAATCAGATGATTCTGCAGTGGCATAAGTGCATTGATCTTTTCATTGCGTTTAGAACAATTACAATTTGATGAAATTGTATGCACAGCAAACTTACCAGTGTTTAATCAAATCTGAGTGTGTTAAAGTAACACTCTCAGTGTTCTTTATAAACACTGAGAGTGTTACTTTAACACTCTTAGAGTTGATTTAACACTGGTGATTTGCTGTGTGGCCAGACAAAATTACAGAAACATGTCAAATTACCACAGCAGACAGCGAATCCTGGCTCACCTCTGTCCCAAAGACAAACATTCTACTTTTCCATCTCTAATGCAAATGCAGTGTACGTAAAGGCAAATGTGATTCAGGCTGTTTTTATTTACATCCTTTAAATTGACCTTCCAGTACGCTCCAATGTGAACGACTACTGCAGGCCGTGCTGAGAGACTACAGCATAATGCAATAATGCTTTACCGGGCCAGAAGAGGACTAGCGTGGAACGCAGACGAGAGCTGACACAAAGCACATAAAGAAAGAGAGCCCAAAGTAATGGTTGGATGATGCTGTAACACAGAGTAAAACAAAAACTGGAATATAAGGCAAATATTGACACTGAGAAAACATATGTAAATGTACAAGGAAAAACAGGTTCAAAGTTATGATGTGATGATGTTGTAATATGGTTAAGGTAAAAGAACATTTGCAATACTCAACCAAAATATGTTTTTATATCTACAAGGTTGACCAGGCTCAAAGCAATGAAAGTATACTCTGGAGAGTCAAGATCTTCACAAAGATCCCACATGATGTACACAAAAGTAAATAATCCTTATTTTTAACTAATAACTTAGAATATAGTACTTCAATATACTACTGAAGTTGTTTGGTTTAGATTGAAAGAAAAATACAAAATGTCCTCCCTTTTCAGATGTAATTAACTGCAGAATGTGAAGCCTGTAAGGTGAGTACATTTCAAGTTGAACCTGATGTTTTAGGGCAGGATGAAAGAAACTGAAACTAGATTAAACAGGAATAAACTCTAGTGATTGTTTATTTTTCATGGTCTAGAAGAACATTTAGATCATAAATACATGTTGAATAATATTTCACGTTGTACCTATAACCCCTGATTTCACATTGACCTTAATCACATTCATGATGGAATTAATTATTTTGACATTACTTCTTATATTTATTTATTTTTGACAGGGATTATATTAATAAACATTACTGTATAATAATAATAATGTAATATGCCAGAATTAGCCAAAAAGGCTAGTTTTCATCTGTAGCTTTCCAAGTTCTCCCATATCACCCGACTCCTTGATACACTCCACTGGCTTCCGGTTGAAGCTTGCATCCCCTCCAAGACTATGTTTCTTGGCTACAGAGCAACAATCGGAGCTCCTCCCTAATATCAGTCAAAGCTCCAACCCTACATCCCTACCCTTCGTTCTGCAAGGGAAGTCCAATCTCTTCACTGTTCTGGCTCCTCAATGGTGGAACCAGCTTTCACTGGAGGGTAGAACCGTAGAGTCTCTACCCATTGTCAAGAAATGTCTGAAAAACTTCCTCTTCAATAACTACTCAAATTAATTTGATGTCCAACACTTCTGTTGTCTGTTTTAAATATTTTGTTTTATTTTTTACGATCATTATTCAAAAACTGACTTCACTGTTGAAAATATTGGATGCTCTTTCTGCTTGTGGTTTTTTAGTTTCTCATAACTGTGTGCTCTTATTTTATGTCACTCTGGCTCAGTGGCGGTCTGTGAATCTTAATTGGGAAGGATGGGTACATATTATGTTCCGGACTGGAGTCCAAGGAGTACAACTGGAGTATTAAACATTATACCCAGTGTGAGATGTAGCGGCGGTCGGTGAATCTTAATTGAGGAGGACGGGCTCATATTACTGTCCGAACTGGGGGAAACGGAACAGAATCACACACTGGGTTTGGTGCATTGCCCACCATTCCATTCACTTCAGTTTCAAGCGTAACATGAACCCGTACTCCCCAGTTATGATCCACCGACCGCAACTAATGAGGTACCATTCCATTTACTTTGGTTCAGGCATTAATATGAGCCCATCCTTCTCAATTAAAGTTCACCGACCTCCACTGCTCTGGATAAGAGCATCTGCTCCATTACTAAAATGTAAAGGTAGATGTTTGTGTTCTGCACAATGACCATATGGGAGCTACAATTTCTTAGATTACTCAATATCTCCTTCTCTGTCTCTACACTGGTCCATGAATTCTGTGATATTGTTGTGGAAAAGTGGTGCTAGACAATGTTGCTTGAATCCACTTGGATTCTTTGAATAGTCTAGGTTCTTTTGCAGGTGGGTATTAAAGTGCAGAGATGTTGGCTGGTAGCAGGTTCCATCATCACCCTGGAGACTGGTGACAAGCCAAACACTTCTGCCTAGAGTAATGACGCAGTATGACAGACCGGCTCACATGTGCATGTTGGAAAGGTTTACATACAGTCACACCAACTGTTCACAGTAGGGTGCTGGATTGGATACCAAAAAGCAAATATATCTTTAAACCTTCCCCAAAAATGCTTTGAAAAAACAACGGAAGTTTGACCCTGACTCCGCCCTATCCCTGACTCATGAATTCTGTCTATGACAGCCATCAATCATAGACCAACATTGTGCTTTGGTTTTGCCCTTGTTTGAATACATTATTCTAAGTGTTCATGCCTATGAAAACTGAACAGACCCTGAATGTTTATTAGCTGAATATTTGACCAGTACAGCAAGCACTCAATTAATGTCTGCTTTGACCCATCAGCCTTCAGGGAAGCTTCAAGAGAGCAGTGTGATTGGTGGAGACGGTCTGACTGTGTGGTGCTGCCACAACGGTCCGCGGGGATGTCACAGCACTCCAGCGTGTGTTTGTGACACTCAGCTCGGGCGTCTTATTCTTCGGTGGCCTGGAGGTCTTTTGAATTCAACAAGGTCACCAAGTGGCTTAATGGTGTGCTGCACTGAGCCACGTTGTTGGATACAAGGTGGAAATCTGGCATTTACACACATGTGCATTCAGACTGTTAATAGGTAAATAGTGGACACTAAGATTTACAACATGGAAAATTAGGAAAGTTACAGAGATGAACCTCTCTTTGTGTGACTCCTCAAATAAATTCCAAAGCCGAGCTCTACAATTGCTACAGTCCAAAACCGGTCAGACACACTAGCTTTTCTTCTCCTCCAGCTGTTCTCTGTTGGGTCTGGGTGTGTGTCTCCATGTGGTGTGTTTGTTAGGCGGCCAGTCTTAACATGTGATGTCCCAGCCTGCAGAGGTTCAGACAGTCAACACTTTGAGCGGTACAGTGCTGTGCTGCATGTTTGTTATTCCCCAGTGCCGCTAGCTGTTTGAAACAAAACAAATTTGAGTGTCTTCCAATCTGACAGGAAGTCTGTTGTGTAGAGAGTTCATTTAATCTGTAGAAAGAAATTTTAGAAACAGCAGAATACAACCGTAAGAAATATGATCTCCCACTGGTACATTCATAATTTGTGTTGCTAGTAGTGAACAATGGAAACAGTCATAATGATAAAAGGTTAGATGGCAGTGAATTTACAAACAATCTAATAGTGGCAATCAGGCATTAAGTATTATTGAATCGGACAGCAAGATAATCAGAAATCTAGCATTCGACATCACCGGTCAACAGACTGGAACTGCTGCCAGTAAAGCTTATGTATTCATCGTATGTGAAACCAGGAAAGATATTATAGGATTCAAACTGAAGTTGACAAGTATGTTTGGGTATCTGATGTCTGCAGGCATTAGGCATACAGTAGTATAGATACCTTGCCAATGAACAGGCTACATGGTAAACAGACTCCTATAAATCCCAGTTTAGCTGCCATAGACCTAAGGCATGGCAAACTATATTTAGGACCTCACTTTCTGTAACTAATGCACATGCTCTGAGCGGGCTGACCGACAGACTGATAAATAACAGATACAGTACATTAAAGCTTTAATGCAGTAATTGGACTTTGAACAATGCTAGATTTAACGATAACAGATGCTCTTCTCCTCCTCCTAATCCTTTCTATCTGATGATTTATGTTCCCTGTATCCTTTTGTACAGCAAAGGTACAAACACAACCCAGCTGTCTCCATATCCATTTAGCATTACTTCATAACCACAAATGGATACTTTCAGGTTGTATCAACTGTCTGTGATATGGACAGAAATCGTTTGGCTCTGGAAGTTAAGTCTATGAGCAGATCCTGATGAAATGCCTGATGTCAGGTTCAAATGTGAAAACTCCACCCCTTTGACACACCCTGACAATACTTCCTAATTGGTCGTACTGGCAAGTGCAGAGCCCAGTCTTTGTTCTGAGAATAGTTCTTCAGATAAGGACGAAGGATGCTAATCAAGAAGTGTAAAGACGTAATTACAGCCCCCCAGGGGGGCACCACTCACGGGGTGCCACTTAGGGGTTGGCGTGGCAAGACGGCTCTCCTCGGCTTCCTGCTTCTTCCTGCGTTTGTGAGAAACTAATCAGCAAGAAACGAGAGGGAATAAACACAAGCGCCTTTTTAGCCGCTAGCTTAGCTTGCTCAGACAGGGGTGTGAGAAGTTAAACCCCAGATCTTTGAGATAAAGATTAGTTGAGCTAAACAACAGAAGGTAAGCTGGTGCTCTGTGCAGAATGCCAGCCAACACAGGGTGGGGCTACTTTGCAGCCCGCTTACCGGGTGGGCTTCAGGCTACAAAGCATGCAGTGATCTCCTTCTGATTGCCATAGTAATAATGATTCAGTTTCACTGTTTTAATGCTCTTTTGTTGAATGACACAGCATGACACCTGAAAACTTCCAAAAGCTCTACATGCCTGGCCTTTAGCTCAGCGGGTTATTGCTGTCAGTGTAATAACATCAAGTAAAGACCCTGGTTAGAGTAATACCAGAGTCAACCTCTTTCACCTTTTCATTAATATGCCAATAAAGTATTTACTGTCAAGATAAGCCACATAAATACAGAAGACAACTCACTGTCAAATTTCCAAAACAGGGTTTAAGTGTAAGATACGCTTTCTGATCCAATATTCTCCTGGTAGGTGCCGGGGATTTCTAATTCATACATAAAGATGGCATGATTATTGTGGCAGTCTTAATCCAAATTGCAACAGGCTTTGCCCTCGAATTGTTACGTCAGCGCAGCTCTACTCTCCTCAGCTGTTACAGACGGGCAGAAATCGCTGGAAGCTTTCTCTGTTCAGCTCGGAGATCCAGCGCGTGTCCAGCCATGCCAAAACGAATCCTTCCCTTGTCAACTCTGTGAAGCGTAGTGGTACTGGCACGGCGTTAAGCGCCCCAAGGTGAACTAGGCTTAAGGTTACAACACATTTATTGTTTATGTTTTTTCTAATCTTGGAATAAAGTGATTCTTTTTTGGTGCAGTTGCTTTTTCCGCAGTGATTTTTTGCGTAGGCTACTCACAGCCCTTCACCATTACTTCCCAAAGCAAAACAGACTTTTTAGCGCTTGCTTCTCGGACTCTCCAGAGGAAGCGTGTCGTTGCTGCGGTGGTTGGCATCGTCATGGTGTTAGCTCTTATCATAGCGATACCGCTGCTGGTCCAGGCGTCCAAGACCGACGCTCACTACGAGATGATGGGCACATGTCGAATGATATGTGATCCATACAACCCAAAGCCCAGCGCCAATGCTTTGGAAGTCATGCAGGACCTGAGCGCGATCCCATCCCCGGCATTTTCTCACGGGACTAAAGGCGAGCCGGGTCGGCCAGGTAAACCCGGACCGAGAGGTCCTCCCGGCGAACCGGGTCCTCCCGGTCCAAGAGGACCCCCGGGGGATAGAGGGGACTCTGGGAAACCAGGATATCCCGGTCTAAACTCTGGGGTTACAGCCGGTGGGACCGTGAGCAGTGTCAGAACCGAGAATGGCGAGGAACGAGACTCCGCAATTGGTGGAACAAAAATCGCCTTTTACGTGGGTTTAAAAAACCCACACGAGGGATATGAGCTGCTAAAGTTTGACGATGTGGTTACAAATCTAGGGAACCATTACGACCCATCTACCGGAAAGTTCACGTGCCATGTATCCGGGATCTACTACTTTACCTACCATGTGTTAATGCGTGGAGGCGACGGAACAAGCATGTGGGCAGATTTGTGCAAAAACGGACAGGTACAGTAGGCTACACCTTATATTACGTAATGATGTTAAACAATATCAAGCTAGGCTACTGTTTACTACAATTCTAAAGTTGACTGCAAGCAGGCACACAGTGCATTTACACAGATGATTTTGGAGAGGTATTACGCACAGAAAGCGTTAATCTCTCCAAAACAGGCTTTGATCCGTGCGCATAATCTCATACAGTTAGTTCAGGAGATTCATCCATATGATTGGTGTCTTTTATTTTCCATCTGGAGAGGTGTGAATTCCGTCATAAACACGAAATACGTTATTTATTTCATTGCGTTGTTTGAAATTGTCAATCTTAAATAACTCACTATTAGCGATACGAATATGTCTAAAAAGTCCTTTATAGGCTACTACTCTAATTATGTGCCTTATTTACAGGTCCGCGCCAGTGCAATCGCCCAGGACGCAGACCAGAACTATGACTATGCAAGTAACAGTGTGGTCCTTCATCTAGACTCCGGGGACGAGATCTACATCAAGCTGGACGGAGGCAAGGCGCACGGTGGAAACAACAACAAGTACAGCACATTTTCCGGTTTTATTTTGTATCCGGACTAAACATCTTCCCAGACATGCAAGGATGTAATCTCTGCTATAATTATTAGACTCTATCATAACTAGAGCAAGTTGCCGGTTACCTGGGCACGCTGTTAAGACACTGTGCGTCATCTGTTTTTATTTGTGGTTTGTGGTGCGCCAGAATGAGGATGGCCGGTAAACAGAAGAAAGACATTTCCGTGTGATGTGAAAGTTTGTCTGTGTTTAATCTCAAGCTATATAGCCTAGTTTAATGTATATGTATAAAAACTAAGCAACGAATATCAAAAATTGGTTGGCATATTAATTATTTCATTAAGGTATGTTACAACGTTTGTTGTAGTTTATTCCAGTGCATTACGTTCATTGAAATGAAGTATATTAATAAATTATGTTTTCTACTATTTCAGTATATTTGTTGAATTTGTTTGCCCTTTAAGTTCCGTGAGTGATTAAATTATGTATTGGGAAAGAAGTTGCACATAGACTTTCCCCGGACCCCCAGCACGAGGCAGTGCAAATTGGCATAGTGCTGCCCGGGATTTGGGATAGATAATTCGGATTATCTACCTTGCCACGTCGTTCTCAAGCGACTCCTTGTGTGCAGGTCAGGCGCCTGTACATTCAATCACGGGAGTGTAGTTGGTGAGCGTCATAATTTATGAACTGCTAAAACAGGGGTCCTCAAACCCTTCCATGGAGGGCCTAGTGTACGCCGGTTTTTGGTCTTTCCCTTCAATTAGAGCATAATTAGAACCTAGACTGCCAGGTGAGGAGAGATCCCAAACAATTAGTGAGCAACTCCATCAGCCTTGTACAAGGTAAAAGCGAAAACCTGCATACACTAGGCCCTCCATGGAAGGGTTTGAGGACAACTGTGCTAAAGTATTCCGTGTTGGATAAGCAGTGCAAAAAGAATCGGTCGGGCTGCGACATGTGGTTGAATGAACCATGTGAGCGCCCTTTACCATCTCGCATCTGTTCAGGGAGTTGAGGAGCAGCAGACAAGGCAGGGTCAGCGAGAATTGGACAAAACCAATTGGGAGGGAGAAGAAAATGTGGGAAAATCACACAAAATAAGAAGTTGCACATAGCAACCGAGGGGATGTGAAAGTGATTTCACTTGTTTTTAACGTGGCACCGATGTATGTAAAAATGTATATTTAGTCCTCAAGTAGAATGAATATATCACACCTATAAAATTAACCAACATTTTCAGAAGATTCACCTTATATGTTGTCCAATAGGGATATACTGAATGCTGACACTAGGTTTCTTCATTATTTATTCTCCATTCTGCTATTGTTGAGTGCCTGTAGACCTCTTTGTCTGTCTTTGTCACCTTTTCACTCCAAATTATATTCGAATCTGTATTCTTGTCTCACTTCTACAATCTCCAATCTGGGGTGTCTGTGTGTGTCACTTTCGATGTTTTGGAGGGATGGTTGCAGATGGTTGCCTTATGTCACACAAAGGCCTGCATTTCTTGGACACTGATCTATTATAAACGATTTGATAATATTGCTGTAAGCTTATGCTTATCATATTTTCGAAGATCTGATCGTTAATCATACGCGCTCATCAATACTAAACAGATCGCACAACAGAGGCTCAAGAGGCGCAGCCTGCATGTTAAGCCTTATAGGTTATTAAGATCTTAATTGCATGCCCACTCACACACCCATTGGGTAAACATTTGTTATTTATCAATGCCTGTGGTTTTATCCTGTACTTGCACTTCAATTTTAATTACTAATCGTTTGCATAAACACGTTTCCATATTGTGCACTTGTTATTCATGCGTCTTAGTAGGAGGATGATTAGGCGTGTTTACGGATTAGGGTCCATAGGTTTATACAGCAGGCTATTATATTCTTGAACTTTCTGTGGTGTAAAATGATTTTGGGCCATGGACAGAAACAGTGGTTTCAGCACCACGGACAGCACATGTTTTAAGTAAAGCATTTTCGCAACCAATAGGGGGCGGAACGTGAGCTTTTCACCCTGTGATATAGACTTCCAGCAAAAGGCAAACAAATAAATAAATAACACAAATGTTTCGTTTTCTTGCATTCAAGATGGATAACAGTTGGGAAAACAGAAGTTGGGGTCATCAGTGGGAACTGAGAGTGAGGAATTGCTGACATGGCCTAGTTCAGTTCTCACTGATTCATTGCGCTATCATAGGACACATTCTTAATCGGTGGTTGTAGTTTGTGTTATGGAGTTAAGAAGGGATGGTAACCGTTTATTGAAATAGCCTGCGTACATCAACTATGGGCCACTGCACGTGCCCATCAACCCTTTGATAGGTTGGGGAGGCGGAGTCACAACAGCTGGGGCGCTGCCAGGAATTTTGGGCCCCATGACAAAAAATCTAATTGCCCCCCCTCTGCACAGCTGTTGTAGTTTTTACAAATTTTTTTGGACTCCTGTCAGTCATGGGCCCTTGGAATTGGGCCCATGACTGACTATACGGCGCCCCTGCACAACGGATGTGCATTTTGAGAACTAAACACCTGTCTTTTGGCTGCCAGAGAGAGAATGATTGTGCTATGATCAAAATCAGTTTATTAGCCATTACATTTATTAGTTGACATATCTATTACCCTATTTTTAGAAATAGACATGATTTTGCAAACTTAGACAGAATTATTTTTCCAATTTTACATGCAGAAAATATACATACATTTATTTGGAAATGTAAGGTAACGTGATAATCCCTTTATGATGGAGAAAGAATATAATGTAAAAAATTACCTTTATCTAATGAGAATACATTTTGGTTATATTTTAACAGAATCTAGCCATTGGGATTGAGGATTATGTCTCCATTAAACGTACAATATGTAACTTTTCTGCATAAAAAAAATCAAAAATCACTATACCTCTGTTATATATATTTTTGTTGTTGAGTACTTATATTATCCCAAATGTTTCCACCAACTTTCTAACCCAGATAAATGTATAATGTAATCTGAAGACACGGGACGTTTCGTTTTGTCACCTGTCAATGGCGTCATATAACCGTTGACTCCTCTAGTTGCTCTACTTTCCGGGGAACCACCAAATGGCATTACATAAAGTGAATAACCATAACTAAACATAGCTGGCAACATGAACTTGGATTTTCCGTTTCAAAATAATAGCGCTCATAAGTCATTACAATAATCATTGTTAATTCATTGCATGTCCATTTCCTTGTGTTGCTAAAATTATTATATTGTTGGATAAAACAGACTATTTTGAAATGTATTTCAAATGTAATCATGTTTTCATGAAGGACGTTTTTGCTGTTTTGCAGACCGGATACGGCAAGGGTTTAATCTACCAGTTAGCTCCGCCATAGGGTTAGTGAAAACCCACTGGTGATTGGTCGTAGTGTTATCAAATTGCGTACAGTGAGATTTTCAAATGCACGCTTGGTGCCGCCCCTCGAGTTTAGTAATTTACATTACTCGAACCCAGACCCTTAATCGTTCAGGATTTGGGTCTGGATTTTTCCAGGCTACATTTAAGCCCCTTTCCAATTTTTCCAAATCGAGTCACCAATCACAACCGTTGAGGCGGGCTTTACACGATGACGATAGTCCAGCTTTATACTGTCATTGGTTGAAGCAGACAATTACAACGATGGCTGCTGCAATGGAACATCTGGAATATCACTCGTTCAAATTAACTATCGCGTCTGTTTTAAGCAATTTGAAGGTTTCCTATTTGTTAAAACCGAGCAAATAACAACACTCGAAGCCTTCATATCTAAAAAAAAATGTTGTTGCGGTCTTGCCGACTCGATTCGGCAAAAGTCTGATATATTGCGCTGAGATTCAGTTACAACTGAGAAGGGTCTGGTGTCAACCAGGCTATGGCATAATAGTGCTATTGTTAGCGGCCAAAAACTACAAATTGTACCTTTAAACAATTTAAATTAACTTGTCCCTAATAACTTTAGAAATTATAACAAGGATTTAAACAACAAGCACATTATAGCAATCCACGAGTAACACTTTATTAACTGTATACCATGGCACAGAGGTTTACAGCTCTAATCAAACCATACTTTATACTGTATGTGTAAACAAGGGCGTTTCTGGCCAATCTTGCGCCCTAGGTGAGATCTCTACTATAACTGTCACCCCCGTTTAGATTCAATCATCTATGGCTACCATGATATGATTGATATGTTTGTAATTTCTCTCTCTTTCTTGCCAACAATCTCAGTGCCAGTTGAATTTCTATATACCAAGTAGGCTAGATAAAAAGTTAGCTAACATTAGCAAATAACGTTACCTTTGATAGCTAGCTGGCTCACGGACTAATGAAAGTAATTATTGTTAATTACTTTTTAATTTGAAACTAAAGCATTTAACTAATCTGTCATAACTTAAAACAAATTCACATCATAAGAAGCTATCTTTACTTAAACCCTGTCAGAAACAACGACAGAGGTTGCGTCTCAATACGCATAGTATGCATACTATATAGTATGCCAGAATACGATTAGCATGTCCCAAACCATAGTATGCGAACATGGTATGTCAGAAGTCCCCGGATGGTCTACTATTTCCGGGGGATTTTTGAAGTATGCAACCCTGCATGCTTTTTGGGCTGAAATATCCCACAATCCTTTGCGACACAGAATAGCAGGGGTTTCCCGAAACCGGTCCTTCTTTGGCTGTGTTTAAATGTAAGTATCTAAAAGTTAGGTAATAAGAAACATGTCATTACATGAGTTTTTTGTTATTTTAGCAATATTAAACAAAGTTTAAATGAAATACAAACAGATTGTGCGAAATGTTTAATGTTCAAACATTGCAGGTTTCATTGCTCGTGGAAGTAGTCTAATTTTAGATGCAACGTTATGACGCGTTAGTATGTCCCTATGCTAGCATACTCGCTTACTATATACTTAATAGTACATACTTTACCACCACCAGCATAGTACATACTTTTAGTATGTAGTAGGTAGTATGCATATTGTGATTTAGCCAGAAAGTCTGTCACTATGCCTAACTAAAGGTCCCAGGTCCTAACGCCTGCCAATCATGTCTATAGACCTCAACAGTCCAGCCCCTCGTCCGAGAAGGGTCCAGCTGCGGCCTGTAGCCACTCATGCCACGCCCCTGCTCTAGCGGCCGTTTTAACCATTCCACTTCTATGGAAGTGACACTCAAGTGACCTGTTTTAGTGCAGGGTGATATCCTACCTTTTTGCAGAAATGTTATTTGTCATTTTCACTTCCTGCTTCCTGTCTAGCACGTACAGTTTGGGAGATATGGCGCTTTGACGCTCTTAAGTATCAATCAACCTTGAAATTAAGGGGCAGGTGGGAGGCGCGCAATCTGTGCCCGTGTGTGTACACCTAGATTGATCAAAGACAGATTGAATAATAAAACCAAGAAAGTCTGAAGAACAAAGAATGCAATAGTCCAATTTTAAGTTGTCAAACTTCTGTAATGACAATACAATAAAATAATCAATGAGTACTTATTAGCAATCATTAAGCTAGAAAGGTCAAAAATACCTTAACTATAAAATTATAATTATAAAAATTCATAATTATTCATAATTAAAATTATCCAGTGCAGGATAACTTCAATTTCTCAATTTGAATTAAAATCATTTAAATGTTGGCAAATGGAGAAAAAATATTGGGATACATTTTAATTTTAGTGATAAGAACACGGTTGATGTTTTCCCTCTTTGATCTGACCACAAAACATCATAGAAAATATCTCGTTGTAAACATGAATCCATAACCCAAAGCACAAAATTAAAACATTTTATGCATTCAGCCATGAATGAGCAATCAGACGATTCTAGGCAAGGCTGCAGAACTAATGAAAATACATATTTTGTCAATTAAGTTTAATGTTATTGGACACTGAGACACATTTAAGGCCTAAGAAATTCAAAACTTGTACTTAAAGGGTAGTTCACCCATGTATCTATGCATGTTACAAATCCAGAACACAACTAAATAACTCAAATTCCATTATAATCTCATAGTTCATGTTTACGCCTAGTATATTCAAGGAAAAGAAATAAGGCCAATGTACGTGTATTGACCTTGGAAGCAATAATTCTCTTTGAAATACGTTTTTCTTTACATTTGAAAACACTGGTCACTTATAAACCAGTTAGCCCAACTAGTGTATACCTCTGAAGTATTAGGTAATGTTTTCCATACAGTATCAAGCAGTGGTTGTGTAATTTTGGAAGCTTATGGAACGTTTAAAAAAATGTGTTTAAAGGGGAATCTTGTAGAATTTATTCTCCATGAGGAAACTAGTTAATTGCAGCAATAAACCATTTTTGAAATATATAATACAGTTGGAGTAAATCCACAACATATAGGCTTAGTATATACAACCTTCATTAAACATATCATATGTTTTGTGAAATTATTAACATATTAATTTAGCAAATTTGAATGTAATATAAACATATTGTAACATAACATATCATACCAATCAATGGAATATCCAACATCTGTGTATACTATGTTGCATCTAAAAAGTAAGGTAGATGTACAACATACATTTTTGGGAAAGTATGGAAAATACAAAGAATTCTGCATTAACGGTGCCCTCATAGACGTGCAAGTTACCCATACCATGGGCACTGACACACCATACCATTGACAAATGCTGGGTTTTGGACCTGGTATTGATAACAGCTTGGATGGTCCTTTTTCCGTTTGGCCCAGAGAACACAACGGCTGTTTTGTCCAAAAACTATATAAAATGTTGACTCGTCAGACTACAAAACACGATACCACTGTGCTACTGTCCATCTAAGATGAGACTGAGCCCAGAGATGTCGGGGGTGCTTCCGCACAGTGTTAATGTATGGCTTCTGTTTTGCATAGTAAAGCCTTAACTTGGCGAATGGTGTTGACTGACAAAGTTTTACCAAAGTATTCCAGAGCCCATGTCAGGATTTCCATTACAGACTCATGACAGTTTTTAACAGTGCCATCGGAAGGTAGCCTAGAAATCTAGATGCACCCTAGCGGCAGAAAATATAATTTGCAGCTAGGGTCAGTCTAGCAACTCTCCGTTGACTTGCCAGCTGGAAAAAACAAATTCTGGTCAGGCCAATCATAATGTGTATAGAGTTGGTGGGCGGGCTTAACGTAATTACGGAAACAAAGAAATGGTTGCTACTGCTGGCAAACAGCGGTCTTTCGAATCGGCTTTGGCTGCGACTAGTAGACTTGGAGAGATCTTTTCTTTGAGAAAATAACAAACGGCACTGAAGTAAAAGGAAGATGTGTTCGGAGTTTTACGGACCAGACACTTCTTTGCTCTGGTTGGTTGAAGCGCTATCCTATTGCGTGCATAGGGAATTTGAAAGACAAATTATTTATCCTGCCCCTCGGGCTGAGCACTGCCAATGGTGAGTTCCCAGACCCAACATCTTGATGTGGGTCTCGCTTGCCAGGCTAATCTGAAGGATCAGAAATCACACAAAATCCTACCGATTTGTTTTTGGGGAATATTTTTCTGAAAGTGTAGGATCATTCGCTGACACATCTGTTGGCATATTAGTAAGACTAGACCATAGAAATTTAATGATTAGCCATCAAGTAGCCATGAAGTGCCATTCCAATGAAGTGCCATTCCAATGCCATTCCAATGCCATTCCAATGCAAATAAATGTTGTAGAATGGTCAGAGTGGCAGCCATTTTTATGTGTACCATTCCATTGCAAAGATCTAGCGGTCTACATCTGCATTAAATCGATTTGTGTGTTGTTACCGTAAAAACTAACGACAGTCGCCATTTTTTTGTGTACTAATCGAATGACCAAGCAAAACAGTTTAATAAGGCTTCTATAGATGTAATTTCTATGGACTAGACCCATCTTTGTTGTTAAAGAACTAGGCCTGTTTTGGAGGCTCCTTATATGCTATGATTACATGATTACCTCACCTGTTTCACACCACCTTTTTATTTCAACTTGTTACATTGCTATTAATCCTAAATTTCCCCTGTCCCAACTTTTTTGGAACATGTTACGTCAAAGTACATTTAAAAATCACTTCTCTTTGTACATCTACCACCTGGGTTTCACACTAGCACTAGTAATTTTCACATTCTCTTTTAGTAACCATTTCACAGAAACTGTAAAATATATGACTATTTTTCTTGATATTTTAAAATATAAAAAACACTATTTGAACAGAAATTCTGTTAAATATGTAAATTTCTAGTAATCAGGAAAGTACTGATGGGTGTTTCAATGTTTTTTGTCAATGGCCTCACACTGGTGTGTCTTCTCCTGATAAATTTTATGAGTTTAAAATTATACATTCCAGGATGTGCTTTTTTATGCACCCAAATCATTTACGGTGAATAAATGCAGTGAATTAGTATCTTTCCATTATTACACTAGATATGGATATACACTCACCGGCCATTTCATTAGGTACACCTTGGTTTATGGACCCCGCTTTGTGCACAAGGGCACAGTCATGCTTGAACATGAAATGGCCTCCTTCAAACTGTTGCCACAAAGTTGGAAACCACCAATTCTCTAAATGTCTTTGTATCCTGTAGCATTAAGATGGCCCTTCACTAGAACTAAGGGGCCTAGCCCCAACCCAGAAAAACCGCCCCAGACCATTGTCTCATCCACCATCATTAGGGGTGTACACATACGTTTGGCTATATCATGTATTTCTACTAGGTATGCATGCTGTATATACTTTACTAACTACAATTACTTTAAAACAAACAGGTAGATGTACATCTGATGTATTAAGACATGGTTGTGGAAAGTAAAAATATACATGAGCGAGAGAGACAAACCTAGATTTCAGTAGAGTAGCACTGCCTCATCTTAAGATTGTGATAGGGTGGTTTATGTTGAACTGAAGGTCACAGCAATGGTTCTCCAATGTCCCCATATTAACAACGGTCTCAACTCTATCCAAATATCTGTCAGCTTGTGACAGACACAGCTGTTTACTGCAGTTCTTCCACTATGGTTGAAACTTTTCCTCTAAATTAAAGGCAACAGGTTTTATATTGTGGCATAAAAAAACGGTAAAATATAAAACACCTTATTCAGAGTTTCCCGTCTTATAGGTTTAGCACACGCTCTTCAGGGAGACAAGATGCGGGTGTGCTTTGTCATTCACTGACACCTGACAGACACCCTCTCAGAAACAACGTATCCCCCATATCACCGCTAATAAAACACCAAGACGTTCTCTATCGTTTCTGGAAACAAATGAAGGAAGACAAGGCGTTTGGTTAGTATTTGGCATCACACAGTAACTTCCTCTGATAAGATGAGGCACTTCAAAATAGCTGTCTTGACTAGAAACATCTTAGATAACAAAAAGGAGAAAAAATTTAAATGCAAAGGCACTTAAGGAAACATTTAGTTACGATATTACCCGTACCATTTGACGAGAGTTGTTTTAGGATGGCGATTACCATGCTACTTTAGTCTTTCCCTCTTGATTCTCCCTAACACTGTCCACAAGGGGAAAGCAGATCAGTCCAATCAGGAAAGCTACACAGACACAGCCTGTTGGTTCCTTGTCACTTGATGACGAACACTTGAGATAATAGTGTGGGGTAACAGCCCGGCTTTCACGACAAGAACGTACACGCTCCATGGAAATGTCACTTTCCATTGGCCTATATATGTATCTCTGTGTGGGGGGAGAGCAGAGAGGGAGGAGCTTCACCATCCGGGCTGGGAAACAGCCGGATGAGGTACCCTGACACACAATCAGACGTGGAGGTTTTGTATTTGATGGGAAAGGGCCAGAGTGAAATACTGAAAAGAGAAATAGTTCTGAAGTCAGCTACATTCTGTTTCAAGGAGAAACATCTGGAAAATGTGTTTTTCACAGGGTTTACTATGAAGCAATAATCCTTATGTTATGTTAATCTTTCATTTTTACAAAGCAGTTGGAAACAGAGAACAGGGAGTGAGTCATGATGAAGGGGACAGAGAGGAAGTGCACACACATCAGCCATGCTTGTGCTTAAAACCCTGTCACAGAGTGGCATGTCAGGAGTCCAGTCTGCTACACCAAAATCTAGCACAAAGTTATGTTAATCTTAATAGGATACAAATACCCACTGTATGACTTTTAGAAGGAGACCTCATCATAGCATTCATTGAATAGAAATCTTTAAATCCCATGGCTGCTCAGGACATGATAGAATATGGAAGACATTCTTGTTGACACACCAGCTCAGAGGACATAAACCTCGTAAGTCCTGTGGCACTCAGCCAAAATCAAAACCCTAGAGAAAAAGTTACAGCTGAACAGTCAATGGGGAAAGTTGATCTTCAAATTCCAGGCGAGTTATATTTCCTATTTCCTCATCTGACCTTGTCAGGCAACAGGCTCCTTTCGTATGCGCATCATCTTAAAACACGACAGAAATCAGCTTCCCTGCGCTTGTCAGAGAGCTGATAAATAATGGAAATAGTGTGAATGGGCTGGAAGGGAACATCGTAAAGTTGCACAGCTTCTACAAGGCAGTTTATATGCAAACGTGTGTAGAAGGTGATTGTGCGAGGGAGCGCATGTGCGTGCTCACATAATGTGTATACTATGTATATAGAAATATATTATTTTGGTTGTGTCTACAACTACATGCATGATAAGGGCATAGCCTTTTGAATTCACTGGTTCTGTTTGAAATGGTGGCTCATAGTTAGAGTACATTTTCTCAGATGAACAATTACCGTGGTGAATCGTGTGATTGGCTTTGCTGTGGATGGGTCAGCAGGATACTAACCAGTTAAAAAAGGGCCTTTACCAATGACTCACACATTACCGGGGTGGACCACTAGGGGATTCTGGGAGTGTCATGTCGTATTTGTCGCTCTTCATTTTAGAATGCATGAACTATTACCTTATATAGGGTTACAGAAGATGTGTACTTTGAAAATTAAATTTAGGACTGCAAAAAATGCCTAATAAGACATTTACTTGAAGTAAGTGAGAATATCTGCCAATGGATAAATTTACACAGATTTTCAGGGCATATTTAATTTTTTTTAAATTATCTAATACAAATAAACAGTAGCTTGTTAAGGAAATGTATTTTCAGAATGGTTAGATTTATTTACTTTTCACCAATTTAACAAGACTTTTCAGAAAGGATTGTTTGCAGTGTAGGAACTCTTCGAAAGATAAACAGCTCATGTCCATTATATGAGGGTTGTTCATGTGTTTAGTTGGAGGCAATTAATGCACTGGATGTTTTCTGCTGATAAGAGGGACGGAAGGTTCTGGTACTGCATGTGAAATGTCAGTGTTCGAGGCAGAATGTTCCTGAAGCTCTCCAGCTGAGACCGCAGTGAGAGTCTGTAGGCCTGGGGAGACTTTATATTTACACACAGCCCCTCTTCTACTGACACCTCAGTGGTGTCTGCCCCCTGATGTAAGTCTGCTCAAATCTGAAACAATACTTCTATACAATAGTACAATTGTCCGGTAATTTATTGTAGTCTGCAAAGTGACTGCTGACACACTGTATTCCTTCACACCTCCATCAGTCCTGTGTTTCTGGAAGGTGTGTCGATGCACCGGTTAATCAATCATTGTCAATGTGGTAGGCATGTTCTCCATTTGTTCTTAGGAGAAATAATTACCTATCGGGATGAAGGAGATAGCACGTCATGCTAACGTTTTGGCGGAAACAAGGGATGCAGAATGGGTTGATATAAACACAGAAAAAGGGGACTAGAGATGGAGAGAAAGGGAATAAAAGGCAGAGGGGAAGGACAAGGTTTGGGATGTCAACTGAAGTGAAAAAGCCTGTTCCCTCACTAAATGGTGCCATGACGCTGGCGTCCAGTGTTCACTCTCCTCAAGTTTGCCACGGATGCTTCTCATTGGCTGGGTGTTCACGTCTGACTGATGGAACCTGGTCTACAGTTACTGTTCGGCCAGCTGATATGATTCAGGGTAGGGGTGGCCACATGGACGCTCAGAGGAACATGGACTGAATACTAAAGGAGAAAGCAACAATTACAGCTGTAATGAATGAGAAGCTTGAAATCAATGGATTTTTTACTTGGTTCAGGTTATCCATAAATTAAATCATTGAAAAATTACATTTCTATTAAAGGAGAAGTTCACATGCTGAATCTCAAAGGGATTTGTTTATTGCATTTTATGTTTCCTCATTTATTCAGAGAACTAGAGTTCATTCAGAGTTTGCCGGATTACCTAATTGGTCACATAGTGTGATGCAAAAGCATAATTTTTTTGTAGGGGGGAGTGCTGTCGATGCATCGTTCAGATTTCTATGCAAATTAACATTTGTCCTCCCCTCAAACCATTCTGTGACCATCTGTGAAAACATTATTTGTGGCATGGTATCATCAGCCCTGAATAAATATATGTATATAGTATATATAAATGATATACAGTCTTATGCAAAAGTGTAGGCACTCCTGACAATATCCATGATTTTCATTTTAAAATAATTGGGTGTTTGGATCAGCAATTTCATTTTGATCTATCAAATAACTGAAGGACACAGTAATATTTCGGTAGTGAAATGAGGTTCATTGGATTAACAGAAAATGTACAATATGCATCAAAATGAAATTAGATGGGTGCATATATTTGGGCACCCTTGTCATTTTGTTGATTTGAATACCTGTAACTACCTAGCACTGATTGGAACACACAATTGGTTTGGTGAGCTCATTATGCATGGCGCTATGCATGGCGGCAAAAGAACACAGCGTTCCAAGACAAACACTTGCTACCCACAGTAAAATCTGGTGGAAGTTCCATCATGCTGTGGGGCTGTGTGGCCATTGCCAGTACTGGGAATCTTGTTAAGGTTGAGGGTTGCATGGATTCCACTCAATATCAGCAGATACTTGAGAATAATGTATAGGAATCAGTCACAAGTTACGCCGGGGCTGGATATTTCAACAAGACAATGACCCAAAACACTGGTCAAAATATACTCTGGCAGAGGAACAAGTACTGTACAATTTTCTGCACTGGCCATCCCAGTCCCCAGACCTGAATATCATTGAAAATATGTGGGGTGATTTGAAGCGGGCTGTCCATGCTCGGCAACCATCAGACCTAACTGAACTGGAAATGTTTTTCAAGAAGGAATGGTCCAAAATACCTTCATCCAGAATCCAGACACTCATTACAGGTTATAGGAAGCATCTAGAGGCTGTTATTTCTGCTAGAGGATGCTCAACTTAATATTGATGTGATATGTCTGTTGTGGTGCCCAAATTTATGCACCTGTCTAATTTTTTTTATGCATATTGCACATTTTCTGTTCATCCAATAAACCTAATTTCACTACTGAAATATTACTGTGTCCTTCAGTTATTTGATAGATCAAAATGAAATTGCTGATCCAAACACCCAATTATTTATAAATGAAAATCATGGAAATTGTTAGGGGTGCCTAAACCTTTGCATACGACTGTATATATGATGTAATTACAATTGTTATATTTATATAATATCTATACAATAATATATACTAATAGATCTGCCTTGCTGTGTCATGATAGCTAAGCAGATAAAGCCAGTCAGAAACATCCAGAGTTAGGGTGTCTTCTGTGCCTAACCGCAAAACTGAACTGTGACTTCGAAACAATCCTAGAGAAAAAAAAATGAATTACAGGAAAGTACAGAACTTATTCGGCTCCTCAGCTTTTTCCTGCCATTGCCACATAATATCAGACACGTTCCTCTTTTCATTTCTAATGCGTATCGGTTTAATCATTTTCACGTTTGATGTTGACTCTCGAGAAGGATACCATAATCCTAATATACCCAGGTAAATACATGAATCCAAAATAAACAGATTTTAATCTGGGCTAAATAAATTTATTCGTACCTTGAGAGTGTACACACTGACCGTCTGACTATCTGGCATGAAATTCTTAAGCTGCTTAATGTATTTTTCCAATTAAGACAAGTGTGTATGATTATCTGATTAACTAATTAGCTAATTGTTCTGTACTTAGAAAATCCCTGAAGGAAAGCAGAATATTGAAACCATTTTATCTGTAGCGCGCTTTCCTTCCTTTTGGACTAATAGTCCTTTTTTCTCCTTCCATTCAGATCTTCAGTCCTCATGTGGTATCACGCCTATTTTATTCTTTGTGTGTCTCTAAGGTCAAAGGTCAGCTCGTTTGGGTTTTCAAATCTGTGCATGCTAATGACGGCTTCCATTCTCGTCCCTTCATCTCAGACTGAGGAGGGAGCAGAGGAGCTCTGAAATCATAATTCATGTAGTCCTGCATTCCAGTGTGACATACCTACATTGGTCTGAGACCAGTAGCTGGTCTAAAGCACAGAACAAATTCACATCTCTCCACATTCATCAATGAACTTCACTTTGGTATGCGTCCTCTGTTTATTTGATTGTATTGGTAAAGTAGCAAGGAAAGAGTTTTGCTTAGAAATAATATATTTCATGAAATTAAAAGCGACCAGTTCACTTTTTTTAAGTCGACTATGCTTTCAGATTATGCATTTTAAACTATGATAAGACCATAATATAGCTGTATGCAAACCTGGGGAGCTGAAGGCACTTAATGTTTTGGATTTAGTCCTACTGGAAGACCAGATGTGTTGAATTTAGTAAAGCATTGGAACGGTTATCAAAAACGCCACATTTGGACGAGATCAAAGGACTAGCTTGCCATACCAATTTTTTGTTGAAATGTAAAGTTTTAAAAGGTTTTTCAAATTGCATACACTTTAGAGCAAATGTTGTTGCAGGTGAACTTGTAGCACTTTGAGATTAAAAAATATATGTATAAAGTGCATTATAAATCAATTTATTATTATCATTAACTGCTAAACAATACAGTCAATAAAGTGAAGTTCTGGATAAAGAAAAAAATATTTTTCAGGTCTGCGTGGTAATTTTTTTATTATTATTGTAGGGCCGAGCCTGGCACGGGTGGGCCGACTCAGGATGTCACTCTTTGGTGACTTAACTGTCCGAACTGTGCCTTTAGGCTAAATTACATTACTTTCTTCAGTCGGTCCGCAAGGACAGCTGAGGCCCAAACTCTCAACTCAGTGAAGCCAAGTCTGAGCCACTAGATGCTGGCTAAGCATGTGAGTGTGTTCGATAAGAGCAGACCCTAAGGGCAGGCAGATAACCGGCTAACAATGATTTCCCAACACCTCCAGCAGAGATATTCTAAGGAATAAACTTGGAATGTCGCAAACAGTGCTGGGTTTAAAGTAATGACAGTGAATTCCAGTTAAAAGGCATGATATTACAACACTTCAACCGTACAGTGAATACAAATTACATACCTAGAATATACATCGTCCTAGAATCTTTACGCCCTATGACCTAGCAAAGACTATACAGTGTAATCTCAAAAAACCTATCCTAACAAAGATGCTAGGAGTATTGGTTAATGAAAGACTCCCAGAATTAACTTAAACAAAGTTTTTATTCTCATCATTCAGGTGTCATTGCCACCCTCATCAATGTTGCCAACTATTTACTATTTTCAATCGAAAGTAGCTAAAGCCTGGTTGAAAAGTCGCTAAATGCCACTAGATGACGTCATAAGCTAATTAGCATATTTGTGGCGTCATTGCGTATCATTACATGTGTTTGCTTCGATGTACAGATTTGTCTAAGTAAGTGGGTGTCTGATTTCAGAGTTCAGAAACAGGTATGAACAACTGTCTCGAAATCTCTTGCGTTTAATTGCATGAGAATAACAAAAATGAAAGGTCAAATTAATAATTAATAATTTAACACTTTAAATTTAAAACAAAAGGGAGAAAACAATAAAGATTTGTGATTGGTCCATGACAATGCCGTTTGCACATATGCAGCTCATTCACATCCATGTCAGCTGCTGTGCGGATTGTGCTGCTCCGCCTTCTCACGCAGCTCACCTCTCTCTGTCAGAGACTCAACAGAGACCACACAGAGAGAGGTGTGCCTCGAGTCCAGGCAGGAAAGCAAGACCACGGGTTCGCAGGAGTACAACCGACTTTCTTCTACAGAAGTTGCTAAGTTTTGTCCAAAAAGTCGCTAGATTTGTCGCTAGGCTCTTTTCTCAATAAAAGCCGCTAAAGGGGTCTGCAAAAGTTGCTAAATCTAGCGACAAAGTTGCTAAGTTGGCAACACTGACCCTCATGTGGCAACAAAATGGAAGCACTTTCTTCCGGCCATAGCAATGAAAACAAGCAGGACCAGTATTGACACATTTACATTGATTAAATTATTCCCAGACCTTAAGAATAGTCTGCCCCATATTAACATGAATGGTCTCCGTGGATCTTCACAGATAGCCTGTCTTATGGACAACCGGCTAGGTAACTACCTGTAGAGAGAAACATGACATGTGCAACCTTGTCATATATTTCATAATTCCTCCCTTATTGAGGCCGTCATAAAAACAAATACCATGTAATCACATCCAGTGGCTGTGGCTGTATACAGTTGTTCTGTTGGTCTTCATAAACAATGTTGGTGTCTGTGAGGGGGGGTGAACATTTTGACCCCCCTTTTCCTGTATCTTCTCTCATGAAGCCCTTTGTATTGAATAGGTGTGAGAGATGCCAGCCGCCAGCCAGCTGTCAAGAAATGCATATTTGTCTCGTTCCACTACATACATATTGATATAATAGGTAATATGTGTAACATTCCCAGAATTATGATGGTCAAGTCTTGAATTGATGGTCATGAAAGATTATTGTGTCACCATTGCATCAACTGTTTAAGCTGATAGAGACAATAACAACACAACACAGCTATCACTGAGTGAAACAATACAAGCATTTCTGAATTGATATTACATATGTACATACAACTGAATTAATGCTTCACTCAGTTTAGACAATAAATCATTATATATCAGCATAGCTTTTTCAACAAATTCAAGGAAATTACCGTACATCTTTCTAACTGTGAAATGAACATAGACCAGCATAAAAACCAAAGCTACAATTTAAACTATACCTTTATCCTAAAATATTAGTTGCCTCACAAAGAAGACATTACAAGGGCTTTGTCATCACAATACTTTTACAATACATTTAAAAGATTCCAGTAAACCAATGTTATAGGAAATACGTTGTTTACGTTTCGCTATGTGCTATTTCATGTAGTTTCTCTTCATTAATACCAAACCAGGATTTTTTTATCACCAAAAATCCTTTCTTTGTGTCAGGCTAACAATTGATGATTCACACCTTTACCATATACCATTAAAATAGACAAGTGTTAAACCTTTCGCAATAAAAAAACATTAATCTAAGACTTGATTTAAGGGTAATTTACAATATGTGGTAATTAAGTAAGTATAATTGGTGGTGAACGTAATCATCCCATACATGAGCTGACTAAAGGCTTCCGTGTTGGATGAGCAGTGCTAAAAGAATCAGCCGGCTCGGTGACATGTGGTTGGATGAATCATGTGAGCACCCTTCACCATCCTGCATCTGTCAACAGGGGGTTACAGAGCTGCCGACGTTGCAGAGTTAGTGGGGAACAATTGGACAAGAACAAATGGGAGGGGAGAAAATGAGTAAAATGTATATTAAAAAAATCGACATTTTTTAAAATGTATTGCATTACAGCCACACAATTAATATCTCGCTGATTTTTAAGTGATTGCCTTCTAGCAGGATCCAGCTGTGCATCGACTTTATCTCACGGAAATCTGATCTAAGCAAATATCTGATAAATCTGCAGAATAGCTGGTTCCTTTTATGAAAGTACGTAAGTCATCACAATGCCACCACAATGGTTGACCCTAAGACATTCGATAAATAATGTGGAATGCAGGACCCGCCCCCAAACAAAAAACGCACCTTAAAGCAGCAGACAAAACTCCTGGAAGAATGTTCTATCGAGAGATGAATGAAAATGAGATTTTTGGATGCATTGGTGGCTTTATGTTTGATATTATCTAACATAGCATATCAAGTAGAAGTGTTTTGCAGTTTAAAGCCCAGATGTCTCAAACATGAAGTTTGACCAAGTCGTGCAACCAAAACCTCACATCCTCTACAATTCTGTGTCTGGATTGAGGGTGTTCACACAGACTGATGGGTAAATAAAGCATGTGATGATTTGTCGCCACCCTGGTGATGTCTGGATGTTCTGTTAGCATGATCAACTGCGTGAGACATCTGGGTCATCAGTGTGACTACTCATCTTATTGAAGAGGGCTCTGCGGAGAGACTTGACACATTTGGACTGTGCTCCCCCTGTACACAGCAAAGGAACAAACATGTTGGATACAGAGACATTCACAGGGGGTCAAAATAATAATCCAGGAATGTTCATGTGTTTTGATAGAAATGGATACCTTTATTCAACAAGGTGATATTACATTGATAAGAAATTATCATCAAAACATGATTAATTACAGATTAGCTAAAAGACTATCGTTAGGACACTGAAATAATGGCTTTTGAAAATGTGCTCTTTGCCGTTGTACTTTTGCCCCTCAGAGTAAATTATCCAAAATGATGCTGTGAAATTCAGGTAGATAATACTTGATTCAGATGACAACACAAAAAGCGGGGGGGTTGACCAAGCTCCTATAGGGACACATCATGAAGATGCTCCATTATTATAGGTTGATGTTGGTTACCACAAATCTAACAGAAAATAATATGAACTTTCCTCTTCTTTTTGGTTTTGCTGTGTGTTCTAATGTCAATGCATTTTTTATCTATAAAGATTACCTGGAAAATATGCCCTGTTGCTATTTGAAGCAATGATCTACATTCATGCCTTTAGTTTTTAACTATTTGCATTTTATCAAGTGCATGACTGACTTGATATTCTCACCTGACATGACTGATAAGATTAGATCCAACAAACGTCCAGTCCTTTTTGTTTCCCCTGTTTATTTAAACAGCTTCTAAAGGTTGCATTCTACAAAGGCAAAAGAGCACAAGGAGATTGTTTTCCGAGATATGTTAATGGTCAAAAAATGAAAGATGAAGATGGTGTATTGTTTATTAACCATCGCTCACCACACATTTTCAGAATTTCAGATCCGATAGGCAACACATCCTTTCTTTTGCAAAAAAAAAAAGGTGCTAAGAAATGAAGTCAAATAATAGTAGTCAGTGCACTGTTTCTTTTGTGTCTGACATTTATTTCAAAGTCAGCTCATGTGCTGTAAGTTTCGTCAACCATTGTTGTGCTGGTCTCCTGGGTGTTTGCTATCTATCTCTCACCTTTACATTCTGGGATGGGAGGTCAACAGTAGTCTCTAATGGAACAACAAAGCCAGCAGTCGTTGTTCTTGATTCCAGAATAGACATCTTCTGAATCCGTTACTTTGTTCACCCAGTGAGCGCCATGCTCTTTGTGGCTTCAGAATGGATTGGGACCAAGGATATCAGTATGTTGAGAACTGCATCTGCTAGATTCTCACAGCTTTTCCATGTGCCACTTTCTGAAAGCCATCTCCACAGGAACAGTAATCAGAGCCCCAAATATTTATTGTCCATTTGAAATGTGCGGCTGATTTTGTTTTTTTCTTTATCAATATGTTATCATCCATGGAAGGTGTTTGGACTAATTCTATACAAGCATCTTATAAAACAGTTTAGAATATTATCTCAGTTGAGAGTGTTCTAGCTGTAGTAATGATGTCATCTCAAACTCAGAGGCCTCTTGGCTTGTTATTGTAAGCGCTATGCAGTCAGCACTTCTGTCTGTGTCTGCTAAAAAGTCAAGGCCATCTCTGTGTGCCCGTCATTATTGAACTTCTACTGTTCTACCCCAGAATGTTCTATATGAGCTCATGTCATATCAGTTCATGCCACTATGGTTTGCAGGTCAGTGTAACATAAGATAAGGAGACCGACCAAGTCATGCTTAGATGTCCAATAGGCTTCTCGAAGATCACCGAATTCTATGATGCCCACTGATGACATGTATACCAAGGACACTGGCCCAGGAGATAAGGAGAATTAGATAGGGATATTACAGGGAGGTTTTCATTCTGTATAATGCTCAATGGTGCTATAATGGCTTATCTCAATGACGTGTTCCCCAAATACTATAAATAGCAAGGGATGTTTCTTGATCGGGGGCAATCAGAGCAGACAGCTAATGAGACTGACCTGTTGTGAAACTTGTCCCCACTTCCAAGACTGATGCATCCAAATGCTTCTAAGACTTATTATTTACTGAATGAGCTTTTTCTAGCAATTGTACTGCCCTAAACAAAGGGTAAACACATAGAAAATGACAAACACACCTCATAGTTTTTTTGTTGCAATTTTGTTATTAAGTTTGAGATACAACTGAACAAAAACATTAACAAACCAATGTACTCCACAACCTTTGTTCCACCCCCGCAGAACAGAGCAGCCCTCCCACTAGACAACCCCCTCAAACCCCTCCTCCAAACCTGACCCTCACAATGCCCCGCCCACGCAGATCCTCTCACCAGAACACTTACAGAAAAGCACAAGACCAAGACATACAGTATATGCACAGACAAAAAGTGTTTAAGTAAATACTTCTTAAAAACTAAAGTAGGCTAACGTCAGCACAGAATTAGTCAGGCAGTCTCTGGAGGGACTCAAAGTAGGAAATTAAAGGTTGCTACCTATAAAAACATTATTGGTGGAACCCCGAAAAGAGTACTTCATTTTTTCCAGTTGTAAGAAAGACACAACATCCGTGAGCCATTGAAAAACTGTCGGCACAGTGTCTGCACGTTTGGGGTCTAATGAAAGTAAGTCCTCAGGAACACCAAAAGCTGCAATCAGGGGACAGGCGAGGAGGCAAGTTTGAATTTCTTTAGATACGACCTGGAAGATAGAGTCCCAGTAGCTATTCCGCTTAGGGCATAGAAAAAACATGATACAGGGAGGTTTGACATCAGTCACAAACATCAACCAATGTAGGGTACATTTCAGAAAGGCCTGGACTTGGAGAAGTGAACTTTATGAACCACCTGTATCAGTATTAGATAGGCACAAGATGTAGTTGAACTAACTCTGTCTATAGCCTCACCCCACCACTCCTCACTAAATTTAAAACCCATTTCCTGCTCCCAGGCAGATTTTGTTTTGTTAGTGGAGTGTTTGTCAAAACCCATAATGCATGAGTAGACCTGAGAGATTACCTTTTTCCGTTTGGGAATAAGACTCAATGGAGTGTCCCAGGCATGGTTTGTTGGTATATTGGGAAAGCCAGATATTTGTGAGGAAACCAAATGTCTTATCTGGAGGTAGCAGAAAAAATTAGATGGAGGCAAAAAGTGTTTAGAGGCCAGATCAGGGAAGCTAGAGAAAACACCATTGTCATAAAGGTCATGAAAGGTCTTAATACCTTTCCTTGCCCAGAGAGACAAGGCATTGTCAATAAGAGAGGAGGGGAAAATGTGTTGTTTGTCAAAAAGACCCATGACGGATGCAGAGGAGAATATAAAATGACGCCGGAACTGGTACCAGATCTTTATTGTGGACTGTACTACAGGATTACCCTTGTAGCGAGAAGGGAAAATTGGGAGAGCAGGACAAAGTAAAGCCTCCAAAGATGTAGATATGCATGATAGTATCTTCATGTGGCACCAAGGAGTACTTGGAGAATGCAAACAGAAAGGGAGCTTCTGAAAGTTGGATGCCCAATTGTAGTAAAGAAAATTGGGAAGTGCAAGTGTAGCATTGTAGCTATGGACATTCCACCCCCCTATGTTTCATTTAAGGCTATTGGAAGATTTTCTGTTTTAATCTCTAATGGTAAAAGAAATTCAATTATAATGCACTGACTGGTTAATACCACCTCCAGCCAGTATGCAGATCTGAAAGTGTATTGCTTTACCGTAATCTCTATGATACCACGCAAACGAAGCAAATGGCTCCTGTATTAAAGGTCCTACGTGTAACGTTTTAAGTTGTTCATTATCAAAATCTGTGTTGCCCACTCACAAACGTGTCCTTTTTCATAAATATTTACCACCAACATCAATTCCTATTTGCTTGAAATTTTACATTTGCATTTGCATGAACTAAGGTAGACGCTCCATATTCATGCGCCATCTTGAAATACGTTAACCAGTAAGGGACATACAGGATATACTGCTACACCTTTCGCATTCAGAGCCAGCGTCACGTTACTGAAACTAGCTGAAATGGAGAAGGAGATCAGAGAGGCTCTTGTCACTGCCCCAGGAAATTTGAAAGCCTGCACTGCACTTTAGTTCCTAATGGAGGATCATACTCATGGTGAGCCACAGGAGAAGAAATCCTTGTCACCAAAAAAAGTGAAAAAGGAAATTAAAAAGGCCACGTGACCGGTGAATTCTAAACACGAGGGTAAACATTTGGGTAGCCTTGTGGAAAGAGCTACAGTAATGAAAGAGAAAGCCTTTCAAAGGGACGCTGAAGTTGCCGTCTTTCTTCTCGACAGGTAAGTCAATGTTAAGTTCCAAATTACAAGCTTTTTTTAATTGCTTGGTTGTGTAATTCAGATTTCTAGGCAGCATAACAGTAGAGCATGTATAGTTAAAAGCTAAACCGCCTCGTTGGTGAATAGCAGCATAGGCTATGTTTGATGGAATAATGGTTGCATTTCATGCCCACTAGCTACCTCCATCAGTAGCCTAATTTTCATGATGGTGTTACGCCTGCCATCAAGTTGTAATAATATTTTTGTCTCAAGGGAAATTTCGATTTTACTTATTCATGTTAAGAGTGCTCCTGAATGCAAATCCAGGTGTGTTGACGACAACCCCCACCCACAAATGGGGGATGTGTTGGCTATTGAGAAAAGTGGAGAAGGTGCTAAAAACAAGGTTGTAAGACATGTTATAGCCTAGACGTTTGATCAGAATCCATTTTGATAGAGAATATGACTGATCTTGAATGTTGTCATAGTTTCTTGGTGCATATCGGCTACCATAGTTACAACACGCATTTGAAAAAGTGAGGCACAAGAGAGCACTTTCGTTTGAATGCAAAATACAGTTTCACTGCTAGATAGGAAAAAGTCCTACACAGTGTACCTTTAACACCAGTGTTTAGAGATTAATTACTATTTTTACTTTCAGGTAAGATCTGTTAATGTTTGAATACAATAAGCAACATAAGCTTACAGTGTGCTAAATAATTACAATATATTGTATTATTTCATTTTTCTTGATGTGGTACAAAGTCTTAAGGTAGTCATGTTAATAATATATGCCAGTTAGCAACGTGGTCTGCTCTGCAATATTATTTTGTAATGTTATTTCAATGAGAAGCCTATGTAGTGACATTGTACCATGTTTCATATATAGTAATGCTTATGAAGTAAACTATCTGTGTGCAGAAATTGTACGTTTATAATATATGAATATTATAAAGTGACATTTAATGTATGGCTTTACGGTAATCTCTATGATATCACACAAACGAGGCAAATGGCTCCCGTATTATATTATATTAATATTACGATGGTATTTATGCTTTTCAGAATTACTGACAAATAAAGACTGTTAATTGGAGCACAGTGTTGGTTGCCTTATTGCAATTGGGCAACACAAGCCCTCCACTGAATTTGCATTTCTCGAGTAAAGACCTAGGGACGCTGGGTAACTTTTCTCAACCTGATTAATTGACTTGAAAAAAGACTTTGGCAAGAACAATGGGATAGACTGAAAAAGGTAAAGAACTTTGGGCAAACTATTCATTTCAACAGCTTTAATCTTTCCTATAAGTGACAGAGGTAATTTGCAAATTTGGCAGAGAAGAGGGCGGATAATGAGCGATTCACATTCACTCCAGGGTACTTGAAGACAGAGCGGTTAAGCTGAAAGGGCAAGTCTATCTGCTGAAAATGCAATGCTGTTGGTTTGATAGCAAAACACTCACTCTTTTGAAGATTAAGCTTGTAACTAGAAGAAGAACCAACAGTCTCTAGAATAGAGACAATGGCAGGTAAGGAGGTTGCAGGGTTACATACATAGAGCAGCAGGTCATTAGTATACTATGATAGCCCATGCTCAACGCCCTCCCTTGATACACTCTGGAAGGAGACAGAGGCCTGTAGCACTGCCAAAATCAGCTCAATGGCAATGTTAAAGAGCAAGGGGGACAGAGGGCAACCCTGCTTGGTCCCACATTCCAGGGCAAAGTAGTCAGAGCGAGTGTCGCTGGTGTAGACACTAGCCTTTGTGGATGTGTACAAAAGCCTGATCCACGAGCTGACCCTGTCCCCAAAACCGAACTTTCGAAGAACAGCAAATAGATACTCCCATTCAATTTTATTTAAGGACTTCTCTGCATCCAAGGAGATCACAACTTTGGGGGAGTTTGGAACTTTGGAAACTGTTTGGAATAAATTATATTGAACAAGGTCCGAAGGTTAAAAAAATGAGTGTCTACCCTTGATAAAGCCTGTCTGATCCTCCAAAATTGCGCCTGGTAAGACTACTTTAAGGCGTCTTGCTATCAATTCGCAAGCACTTTCACAACGACATTGAGGAGGCTAAGGGGCCTGAATGAAGAACAGGAGGTGGGGTCCTTCCCCTTTTTAAGAAGTGCTATTGACACTTGTGTTAGGGTCGGAGGCAACACACCAAGCTCCAGTGATTCATTAAACATTGTAAAGGGGCCAGCTGGATGTGGAATTTCTTAAAGAACTCAGTTGGAAATCCATTTGGACCTGGATCTTTGCTGCTTTGCATAGATTTGTTAGCTTCAACTACATCTTCAAGCTTCAGGGGGAGTCAAGGCCCAGGGGGAGTCAAGCTTCAGGGGGAGTCAAGGCCCAGGGGGAGTCAAGGCCCTCTGCAGTGTCAGCAGGAACAGTGGGAGTGTCCAAAGAATCCAACAACTGAGTCATATTGGTGGTGTCTGATTGGAACTCAGATGTGTAAAGTGAGGAATAGAAAGATGTGCAGGTGTCATTAATCCCCTTAGAATCAGACATTAAGCAATTGGTGGAATCAAATGGGAGGCAGCACAGATATTTAATTGAATAACGCAACACTGACATTAACAACACCGACAGCTACCTGAAAACTGAACAGAACCTAAATACAACCTACCCTGGAAATCCAGAGTTCTCGCGAGAGCACATTTTGAATTTGCTCAGCAAGTTACTCTGGCGCCGAGTAATGCTGCTCATTAACTATGCCCTTGTAGCCAAGCTGCACCAATCACATTTGTGTATCTGATATAGGCGGGCCAGAGGTGTGTTAAACAGATGACGACAGCTCTGCGGGTGTGACCTCAAGTCATTAGTAAATTGTAAGATCGCTATGGATGAACACCAGTTGTTTGAAACTGCTTTGGCCGCTACAATGAACGACTTTTTGTCTAAAAGAGTATCAGAAGACGGCGCTCGAATCGGTACTTTTTATGAAGGACGTTTTTGCTGTTTTGCAGACTGGATACGGCAAGAGTTTAATCTACCAGTTAGCTCCCCCATAGGGTTAGTGAAAACCCACTGGTGATTGGTCGTAGTGTTATCCAATTGCGTACAGTGAGATTTTCAAATGCACGCTTGGTGCCACCCCTCAAGTTGATGCATTTACATTACTCGATCCCAGACCCTAAATCGTTCAGGATTTGGGTCTGAATTTTTCCAGACTAAATAGAAGCTGGGAAATTAATTAAAGACATCAATAGGACAAGGGAAAACATGTGACTGAACATTGTTAAGGGAAATCGTTACATCGCCTGCGAACGCAGCCGTAGCCTTTCTGTATCATTGGTGGATAAGAGGTTAAATGAACAGTGCATTTCTGTATCATTGGTGGATAAGAGGTTAAATGAACAGTGCATTTCTGTATCATTGGTGGATAAGAGGTTAAATTAACAGTGCATTTCTGTATCATTGGTGGATAAGAGGTTAAACGAACAGTGCCTTTCTGTATCATTGGTGGATAAGAGGTTAAATAAACAGTGCCTTTCTGTATCATTGCTGGATAAGAGGTTAAATGAACAGTGTCTTTCTGTATCATTGCTGGATAAGAGTTTAAATGAACAGTGTCTTTCTGTATCATTGGTGGATAAGAGGTTAAATAAACAGTGCCTTTCTGTATCATTGGTGGATAAGAGGTTAAATGAACAGTGCCTTTCTGTATCATTGGTGGATAAGAGGTTAAATTCAGACCGCAAGTTCGGGTTGTTGTCTATATAGCTCCGGAAATGTTGACTGAGCATATTTTTCCATTTCCACTTCCCTTATAAATGTGTGTAATGTTTAACTCTGTCAGAGAGGCCTGGTAGGATCTCATGCCTTTCTGTGTCTGTGTGGGTCAGCTATCAATGTTTTGTAAAGTAATGCCATGTAATTTCTACCATATTAATATAATTAGTGATTTTAGTTAACAAGTAACACTCACTCACTGATATTTGCTACTCACCTTTTCATACCTAATACGGATCACATATTTCCATATGTTATATGAATATACAATATTGTATGTCATATCTGATTTGTATGAAGCATTACACCACTACAGTATGTGTGCAAAACACAGTATCAAAAAATGACCTTCCAGTTCCAAAAATGTTCCGGTTTGATTTTGCAAGCTTTGACAGACGAGATTTGGACAACCTGTAGTGGATCACTGGGCACTCTGCCCCAGTGCATGTTGGGTGCTGGCTGCGGGAGTGCTGAGGGCTTGTCCATTGCTATGAGCCTCCATGTTGAGGTTGTACTGTTTTGATGTAGTGTCATCTCAATGAACTGCTCGGGGAAAGATCAGCTGTGACATTTGTGGGGAGACTCATGTCCCCGGCCTTCGAATATAAATGTGGGTCTGTGGAGAGCCAGTACAGATAAGAGTCATCCGGTTGTACCTGCTCCATCCTCACTGTAAATCCTCCACTATAAAGCTTAGTCGTGAGTGATCCTGTTCACACGAACGTCACTGAAGCCTGGAAGTAGAGTCCCAAGAGCAAAACGAACATGTTGAAGTACCTGACCTTTATGTTGGACTATGGAGGGAGTATAGGACATCAAATCATTGTTATTATATTCTCCTTGAAAACCTTTAGGTGCGATTGGTATAGTAGCCATTGTTACAAATTCTTTACACAGCATTTCAATCACAGATAAAAGTTTTCTTTTTTCCTCAGCTGCATCCAGAGTGGCTTGATTTGTGCCCCAGTGACAGAGGTACGGTGACTGAGTTATGCTGCTGCTCTCCGCTTAGCTCAGATTCATTTAACCCAGGATCCTGTATCAGACATAATGGAAAGACACTTTTCCTCAGATGTGTCAGATCGCCATACGTGGACCCTATCCGTAATACGGCGACTATGCGGGGCATGGAATCCATCACCCACATGGTCGGCTCCAGGGCATCGAAGGACTGTAGGATGTGCTGCCACCATCAGGAGTTTCCAATCATTCTGCCGGGTCCGCATGCTGTCGCCCAGCTCTGACACATAATCACCACACTAACGGCTCTGCCACCATACCCATCGCTTCTTGACATTCACCGCTTTAGCGGCTCTGCGCGGGGGGGGAGGTTGTCTCCAGTCAGTTAGGATCCATGGGGTTACAGTAACACCATGAGTAGGCTAATGTTGGTGTATCTGTGTCATGTTGAAATGAGAAATAAAGCGCTACAAATATCAGCAACGGACATAATTCGGAGTGTTGTGGAACACACCAGATCCATCTACTGTACTCATATGGAGTACAGACACACCTCCCATAGCTACAGGAGTTGTAATTCATTCAGGCTTGGGAGAACTTTCACAGTCAGACCTAACGTTGCTAAGAGGCTCATTTGGAGAGTCGCGGGAAACAGTCATGGATAATGACAGTCCTTGTTACTAAACCCCAATCCACATGTGCTGTTTGCTTGCCCTTTAACACCACCGATTACATGCCTCGTATACAAATTAGAGTACGTCTCCCACAGGGCCGTTCTCAAAGGTTAGCGACTGCACACCGCATGGCAGATGAGGTCTTTTAATGAGCAGGAGAAACCCATTTGATTAGTTTGGCTGAATTAGACCCCACTCAGCTATCCCAGGTGCACATACAAAACACTTCATGGTCTAATAGGAACAACAGTGCGATTTAATAGGTAATAGAGTTGGGTGGCAAGATCACGCCCAGGGGCGGAGCTCAGGCAATGCTATCACGCATAAGCATTGAGGCCTATGATGGTGAATTGCACATTCATTGGCCCTTTTTGCGAGCTGGAAAACATCCCCTTTGAACTTCATTGAAATTCACAGTTCCCATGATTTGCATGACTATAATGACTATACATTCTGACATAAACATGAAAATAATGACCACAAAACATTTACCGGTACTTAAATTCAAATTGTGTTGTTTTGCAAAGATTGCTTGGAGATCAAAGAGCAAAAGAACACCTTTTCCAAATTAAAACTTATCAATACATATCCAAGAGTAAAAAAAAAAAGAAAACAAAAAAAACAAAAAAAAAGAGTAACATGGAGCCGACGAAAGCCCATCTGGCCCTGAAGCTCGGATTTGAACATCATCCTGATATATAAACATACATATTAGGCTACTTTGGGCTGATAGCTCTGACACAGAAGTGAAAGTCTAGAAGAAAGCTCAAAATACATTTTCTTAACAGTCTGAGATTGGGTTTTGGCCGGAAAACCATATAGGTTTTTTCCATAAGCTCAACATTTCTCTCAAATTCAAATAAAAATGTTATCATTCTGCATATTTATTTATTTTTATTTAAACAGCACAATACTAATGTGTTAACTCAGGAACATTTCAGAAATCAATATTTGGTGGAATAATAATAATTGTATTTCATGTGTCTTATGCTAGCCACCAGTCTTTTACATTGATGTTGGTTGACTTTATGCCAATCCTGATGCAAATATTCAGGCAGCTCTGCTTTGTTTTATGTCTTGTGACCATCGATCTTCCTCTTGAGCACATCCTAGATGGTTTTTGATATACCGGTAATAAACATTTGCAGTTGCCTCCTAATTTTTTCCAGAGCTGTAGAAAGTCGGGTGACTGTGAGATACGATGACATTGATCGCTGTTGATGTTATGTTATGTTTTTGAGAATGATACACTGCCGTGGAGATGCTTAAGGGGAGAATTACTCGTGCTGAACACCAAATATCCCCTGCTGCTACACTCTCAGGGTCTCGGGTTTCACACGGCTAAAGATGGCTGCTGCTGGAAGTGCTCGCTAGTCGTGTCCCCTCCGGTCAAAAGTTTTGAAGAAAGACACTTGTGCTAATTGCCTCTTGTGTACTGTTGACACTACTTATTTTCATCTTACTTTATATGCTGAGAAATGGTGGTGTAAAGTAAGTTAATTAACAGTATACGTGTGTGTTTGTTGGCTGCGGCTGACAGTGGCCTCTGACAACCAGCTGTGCCTCATCGCACCATCCCTGAGCCCGTTCCTCCCCTCCTGTTGCCAGGACCTCCGGCACACACATACAACCAAACTATCACACACACAACCAAACTGGCACACACACAACTAAACTGGCACACAACCCAGCACAGTGCGTATTACTGGGCATGCCAAAGGAGTAAACCAAATGTGAAGAACTGTTTCATTGCATATCTCTTCTGGCGTAAAAAAGAGAAGACACTTCTCTGTGTGGGTAAAAACAATTACAAATTGTTTTGTCCTTTGCAACCAGGAAGTGGAATTTCCTGATTAACACACAGTTGCACATCACTCTTCCTTAGTTTTGCATAATTGTTCCCCTGGCATGAGAGACACATTTGGGTCAGAATAATACATTACATTTTAAAATGTGCTAATGGTGATCTGTGGCAGTGGCATAGCACTACATTCTGGACTATATCCCTGTACATAGGCTGTCTCTGAGGGCCAATACCCTCTATATTCCTGGATATTAGGGCCCCTCCACATATAAAAACCCCTTTCCCATTAGTTTGACACCACTGATCTGTAGGTCTGTTAAAGGGAGAACTCCTTGAACAATAAATTAAGATAAAGCAGGTATGACTTAATCGTGTTTTTCCTATTGCTACTGTGTATTACACTACATTAATGAAACATTAATCAGCCTCTAATTATGGTAGTCTGACATAGAGTGATGAAGTCTGTTGTATCAATTTAAATAAATAGATTAATTTTCTTCTTTGAGGATGACACTGCATTCCCTGACTTTGTGCCTGGCAGTTATTTTGAATGTGTCGCATGGTGCATCCAGTCAGCTTTTGACTGGGCTTGGCGAAGCTTGTCTCAGGGTGCTGATCTGAACCGGTCTTCTATTGGAGAACCACGGTAGAGGAAAGAGAATGATGGATGATTTGTTGTCCGGACTGCGGGGCGACGCGGTGTGGCAGGGGCGTCCAGCTGGCCTCGAGCCATGGACGATGCGTTGTCATGGACACACCAACAGCAAACAGCTCACAGTGTCAGGCCTTTGGGCAGTCTGCTCTGACAGACGGAGGTTATTATACCGGCAATAACGAAAACGTCACTGTTTTGGGGTAACAGTTTATCTGGCGTTCAAATCTGATGAGGTAAAGAATATAACTGAATGCTTTGTCTTGCAAATTGATTGATGACGAGAGCACTTCAAACACTTCATGGAACAAAAACACAAAAAAACTACACTAGACCATGGAACTCTTGCAGGCTGCACTGATGAAACACCCTGACACCACTTAATAACCAAGGTCAACTGCAGTCAGAAGAGCGTTCTTAAAGACAATGCAACAATACCCCTTTCCTAAAGCTACTGTAGGATGTTTTCACACAATCAATTGGTCCTAAAGCTAGGATATACTTTTTACTGTTGTTTTGAAAACTATGTGAGCTAGGTAGAGAAGAGAAAACAAAGAGAATTTCATAACTGAAAAAACAAATGAAAAAACATTGCATAACAAAATTAAGATATTGAAACTAGAGTAAGAGCATACAGGGACATCACTAGAGATTTATGGATAGGGTGCTATGCTTCTATTAGAGGGGTCTATAGGGGTATGCTTACCCTGGAGTTTTTTAATGGCCACAAAATGTTCACTCTCCTCAACTTCTGCTATTGCATGACCCTTCAAGATAAGTCCAAACATTTGATCAAATTTAAGTGAGTGAAACCCTAAAGCCTACTTCAGTCTTGCTAAATCACACAGTTCCCACTATTGTGATACTATAATGACAAAAAAGGATGTCTAATGTGTAAACAACTGCAAATGTCATACAAATTATTTAGTTTACACATAAACATGAAGCATGTGTCATGAAAAACAGTCCAATTTTAAACCCTATATAACTTTTTGGAAAAATACACAAAAATGTTTTTTAGGAACTACAATATTGGATCTAGGGATGGAAAACATCAACTTAAATAATACAAAATACAGAAAATAGTAGAATAGTCAAATCAACATTTTACAACATCTAACTAGCAACAAATGCATATTATGGGCAGAAATAAAAATCTGTATTTTCAAAAATGTGTTATTGTCCATGTATACTTGTGTTCAATAAATGATCTGGCAACCCATGTAAGAGATGCCAACTCAGTCTCCACATTTAAGTCTATGCTGAAGACTCATCTCTTCGGTAAGTTCTATGATATATTGTAGTCTGAAAGTGAACAGCAGCACTGTTTGACAAACCAGCCATGCTGGCTTGCCTGGTAGGCTTCCCTCTCTCCACTGGGATATCTTCGATCCAGCACCACTCAGGGGCAGAGTCACTGGTCTGCACATGTTGCCCCATGATACCTTACACATGTGGGATGGGAGTACCCTGTGTGGACTATACTCAAACCGCTTTCTAGGTGATGCGGTCTGTTGGTATCCCTTTGGTGGTGTGGTCTTGGCAATGTGGGTGGGTCTGAACCATTCCTGTTTGCTCCTGTCTGAGGTTTTCTTTGTACAGGACCACGTCTCCAGTCCCTCCCGTCTCAGCATCAGATGTTATGCTGCAATAGTTTATGTGCCTGGGTACTAGGGTCATTCTGTCCTTTCTCACTCCCCACTTGTGATTTATTGGTTTATGTGACTGGGGACGGGAGACAGTTTATATATTTATTTTTTAGGTCAGAGTTGGATCGATGTACTAGACCTAAAATACGCCCCCTTGAATGTTTCTGATGTTTATTTGATCATTGGAACATGCTTCAGGACCATGTGGCCTGATGACTCCTTCCTGCCACCGCAATATTTTTTTATATGACATTTTTACATATACCTTCCCAAACAGATACACAAACATATGTATAAAATCATAAATATAGCTCCTGTGTTGCAGAGTTTTGCGTAGCAGTATAAGCTCGCGACTCTAAACCACATAGACCCTCTGGCCTGGCCACTGTCTCTGCCCGTCCTTTGTCTCCCCCTAAATGTCTCCCTGCTTTTTACACTAATATTATTAAAAAATAATCAACAATACCTGAAGACAAAAATCTTAAAAAAGAAAACTATTAATAACCATAGCAACATGATTTGTGTCAACTTTTTATAAAAAGCTCCAATATTCCCATTAGATACACACAGACAATCTAGCTACTCTATATTTGATAGCTCTTTAAATTTGAAATCAGAACAGAAATCTCCTTTTTCAAACAAAACAGCTCTAATTTAGTAAATTTATTGGGACAATAAAGTACATGAAAATGTTGACTGAAATGATTAGGAGTGGGTTTGATATTGGGGACATTCTTTGCCCTTGAATGTAGCCAGTGCTTATTTTGTAAATCTGGAGGTCCTGGAGCATATAGGTGGGGCAGGGAGAAGGATCCGGGAAGCTCAGATGTACCAGAAGTATTTGGGGCTGACCTGTACAGCTAGGATGCTATCAGTGAAACATTCACAGCAAAAACCAGTGCTTAATTTCAACCAAGAGCTTTGCTCCTTATATTCCCACAGGACAGTTATGAAACTCAACAGAGTGGTAACGAATATTACGTGTTTACAGAAAGAAAATGTATACCACCACTGTTTGATTCAAGATGAGTTAAGCCTACTCGCTACACCCTGACAGTGGTGAATTAAGATAACACAAAACAAAAATGGAAAAGGGGTTGCAATAAACCTTAAGGCTAGCCCAGATCAAATTGCTTGATTGCTGTGCGCCGTAGAGGGTGGTCACACGGACAATGGCTCTGTTTACTCTATGCAGGTTTTGGCTTATTACTGTTTTTTTAGTTTTTATTTCTGCACGTTCTGCACTGTCGCTCATACAATATGATCGACTAGCACTTTTGGACATACGTAATTCACTGGATACAGACTTTTTTCCACTTACCGGAGCGATTGCTGCAACTCCACTATCCTGCCGTCGACTTGTCTACTCATTCGCAGGCGACAAAGGAAAAAGAAGCGGGGCAAACGTGCAGGTATTCTTTGCAGGTCACGGACGAGATACTGCAATCCACCGTTACCGAGCATTTTACTTGCAAATGTTAAATCACTTGACAATAAAATGGACGAACTTCATGCTCGGATTATCTTCCAGCGGGACATTGCAAACTGCTGCATGCTAGCGTTCACAGAGACCTGGCTGAATCCCACCATCCCGGACACGGCTGTTACGCCAGCTGGTTTCTCCATCTTCCGGCAGGACAGAACCTCGGAGTCAGGTAAACAAAGAGGCGGAGGGGTTTGCATTATGGTTAACTCTCGTTAAGGGTTCGGATGCCGCAGTTATTTCAACACAATGCTCACCGGACCTGAAGCTACTAACTGTAAACATACGCCCCTTCTATCTCCCCCGGGAGTTTACGTCCGCTATAATCACAGCAGTCTACATCCCTCCGCAGGCGGATAAGGTGCGCACGGTTGAGGGAATATATGGAATAATAAGTGGCCTAGAGGACGCTCATCCTGAGTCTGTTTTTATTGTTGTTGGAGACTTTAACAGGACAAACATGAAAAAAATGCTGCCCAAATATTACCAGCACATTTCTTTTCACACTCGGGGTGATCAGACACTTGACCATTGTTATTCAATGATCTGTAACAGCTTCAAACCCATCCCCCGCCCTGCCTTTGGAAAGGCAGATCACATCTCGATTCTTCTCCTCCCTACCTACAGACAACGTCTTAAACAGGAAAAAATGGTTTTTCGATAAGTCCAAAAATGGAGTGAACAATCCATCACTACTCTCCAAGACTGCTTTGAAACCACAGACTGGGAGATGTTCCGTTTTGGAGCTGGTGACAACATTGATGAATACACTGACTCTGTCTCAGCGTTCATCACCAAGTGCATAGATGATGTCGTTCCACGGGTCAATGTTAAGACCTTCCCCAACCAAAAGCCCTGGGTTAACGGCAATATCCGTGCCAAGAAAAAGGGAACACATACGTGAGGATGCTGTTTGTGGACTACAGCTCAGCATTCAACACTATTGTTCCTGCTAAGCTCATTCCCAAGCTCAGGACCCTGGGTTTTAACTCCTCCCTTTGCAACTGGATCCTGGACTTCCTAACGAGAGGACCCCAGATGGTGAGAATGGGCAACCTCACCTCCTCCACAGAGACTCAAGAAGTTTGGCATGTCTTCCAGGATTTTAACTAACTTCTACAGGTGCACCATTGAGAGCATCCTCTCAGGCTGCATTACAGCCTGGTACGGCAGCTGCTCCGCTGCTGATCGTAAGGCCCTTCAGAGGGTGGTGAAGTCAGCGGAGCGCATCATAGGCTGCTCCCTCCCCTCCGTGCAAGGCATCTACTAGAAGCGATGCATTAGGAAAACTAAGAACATTCTAAAAGACCACAGCCATCCAGGCCATTAACTTTGCTCACTGCTGCCGTCTGGCAGACGTTACCGGAGCATCAAGGCACAGACTACCAGACTTAAAAACAGTTTCTTCCCCCAGGCCATTCGGCTGCTCAACATGGAACACTGACACTGATCACAAATCATCTGTTAAGCACTAAAATTCTCTGGTCACTTTATGCTCTCTACATCTGATGTAGAGGAATTCAAATGGACCTTGTAAAGCAATTTTCCATGCCATTCATAATATTTATTACTTCTACTGTTGTACATTTTCCAGATCACTGCTCAGTACATAGCCTATTATTATTATTACTGTTGTCATTATTGTTTTAAAATTCTTTATATTCTTAAGCCCACTGCATAGATGTGACGAGCCATGTCAAAAGAATTTCTCTGCATAGGATGATGTGATGTCATTCGATGCATATGATAAATAAACGACTTTGACTTTGAGCCCAAGTTCACTGGCGATGGGAGTTTGAGCCCCGGCTTGCCCAACTTTCTGTGCCCTTCCTCTCGAAGGAAGGTTCGAGCCTGACTATGTCTTCTCAGACGGAACCTCCAGCACAAGGCAGTGCAAATTGTTAGTGAATGGCGCTCACGTTTTATCTAACCACATGTTGCCGAGCCGGCCAATGCTTTTCGAACTGCTCATCCAAAACGGAAGCCTTTAGCCAGATCATGTACGGGATGATTACACTCACCAACTATACTACCACGATTTAACTTACAGTCGCCCGATCTTCACACATGGATTTGCTGGAGAACGACGTGGCAAGGTAGATAATCCAACTTATCTATCCCAAATCACTGACCCCAGACAATCAAATCTTTTAGGCCATTAAAACATAAAGATTATGAAAGGTAATGATGAGTGCTGATTTTCATGCCGGCACTGCGTTGGAAAAGCAGCTTAATCTTCCAGAGGTGGGGATGCTAGCTCCGTAGGAGTGTGGAACTCAAACCCTGCTCGTAGAGTAGATGTGTGCATATGTTTCGGCATATTTTTCTATACAGTTCTTTACATGACAGTAATAGGCACTAATGGGTTGTGAGATTCTTACTAAATATATGAACTACTCACTCAGTCTCAGAGGTGACACACAGGTGAGGAAGACTTGGAGGCCATGCTCATTAACCATTCCTTCAATACCCCCCCCCATCCCTCCCTCGGTCCTATCATTTATTTATCTGCGTTGGCCCTCAATTACACGTGGTGGTCTGAGGGTCAGGGAGCGAACCAGGACGACCCCGGGTTCGACTGGCTAATGAAGGAGGGATGGACCCCCTCATATTTATTTCCCTGCTTCACCAGGAGCAGCAGACCCTGGAGAGAAATTGGCGAGGCGGCTGAATGGTAATCAGCACTTTGTGTTTTAATATGCCAGGCGTACTCTGCCGGCATATAGATGGAGAGAGATGGAGGGATGGGGGGAGAAGCATGCCTCTTACAGGGATGGATGATGGAGGTGTCTAAGGAGGTGACTCAGGCTCTTGTCCCCCAAAGGGAACTTGTCATAGATGGATGGGCCGTGAATCAAGCTCTCTGCCACTTTCCCTGAAAGCAGTCGGTGGTTTGTGTCCTGCACTAATAGCACCTCATTCTACAACACAGGCCAATCCGTTTTCAGCAGTCATCGTTTAACTTGGGTGCAAATCCATTAAAGCAAACGCTTGGTGAAAATCGCACTTTTAGAACCTAAAGTTCTGTTAACTCACACCGCAGATAATGCTGTTGAATTGGCCTGTGTTTGTGGCCAAAGCTTTAAAGTGAAGAAAACACTTAACCTGAACTCAAGATTACATTTTAAACAGACCGTTTTACAAGAACAGTTTGATCTGGCCAATAAGCAGCTGGAAGATGGGTAAACATGCCAATCAGCAGTCTGAATAAGGATTAGTTGCCCAATAAGCAAGCTGCTCACATACTGTTTATGACTGGCGTTCCCTCACACATTCCTTTCTTTGATTGGCCAACATTAGTTTGTGTTTTTACAATGCAAACTGTTGACAATGCTTGAATCCATTCCTTTAACTAAACAGAAGTTACTTATTTTTTTGTGTATTTTTGATAATCTTTAATGACAGGGTAGTGTTAAACAGAGGCTAAGGAGACAGTTATGTAGGACAGGTATGTAGGGGGGAGACAGACAATAAGGGCACAGACAGGCGGTCAGACCAGTGCTCTAACCCAGCTGTCACCAGAGTGAATATGTATTCCGGAGTCGGGAGCGTAGACCACCCTGAAGTTATTTTTCTCTTCGATCCTCACTGTAACATAACTGAGCAGTTGTGTCATATAGCAGTCACCCCAATATTGTGTGTCAATCAGGAGATACATGTCCTTTAGACTAACCTTGACATGATTGGTAAGACGATATATACAGCTCTGGAAAGAATTTAAAGACCAACTGCAAAATGATCATTGTCTACGGTTTTACTATTGATAGGTATTTGTTTGGGTAAAATGAAATTCTGTTTCATTCCATAAACAGCTGACAACATTTCTCCCAAACTCTAAATAAAAATAATTGTCATTCAGAGCATTTATTTGCAGAAAATAACAAAAAAATATGCAGTGTTGTCAGACCTTGAATAACTCAAAGAAAATAAGTTTATTATTTAAAATAACATTTATTTCTAAACAACACAATACGTATGTGTCAACTTAGGAAGAGTTTAGAAAAGAATATTTAGTGAAACAATAATTATTGTATTTCATTCGTCTTAGCATGCTCTCCACCAGTCTTTCATATTGATGTTGGGTGACTTTATGACTTTATTTGATGGCAGAAGTTTTCAATGGGGTTGGTTTTAAGAAAAATCAGCAGTTTTCCTAATGTAAATGTGTGTGTTGAGGGTGGCAAAAGGGCAGGGAAGGTTAGATGTCACACAGAATTTCACAACACAGTCAGGTCTTTTACTGTTTTATTTTAAACTGACTCACACAATGCTCTGTTTGCAGTATTCAGAGTACACTATTCACAGTTTTGCTTCCACTTTATGTGAAAGCAATTTTGTGACAATTGCTGATGTATATAGCTTTATGAAATACACAGTATGATTGATTGATATAATAGGTGTGTCTGAGTTAGCTCTAGGGTAGATAAATTTCAAGCTTGTGTCTTAGTCACCATCCAAGCCAGGGTGACCCTCTTTCCCACTTCATTACTGGAAGAACGTAGGCATGAGATGAATACAAGTCTCACCTAACTGGCGTCAGCAACATGTTAGTATAAAGTATGTGTGTTCATGACTGAGAGGGGGCTGTTCCCGGGATGTGGCTTCAGGGTTCGCTCACACGCACTGCAGGCCAGCGTCCTCGTTGTGTTGGCAGTTGTTTATGCCCATGCCATTGTGAGGGCAGTCAAAAATAGAGACCTCTTTGCCTGTACAGCGTAGGCCATCCAACCAGATTCTACCAGTTCCTAAAAAGAATTACAAAAATATAACCATATTTGTGTGTAAAAAAAAAACTCAACTAGCACAACATCTCCCCAGCCAACGAGTGAACTACAGATATCGACCTTGTGGCACACTGGGAACGATCTAACCAGTCAGTTTTCCACCAATTGGATGACAGATCTAATTGATAAGGTTGACGATGGTCTCACCGGGTGAGCTCGTGTAGACTGAACTGGCTCTTTGGTACCCCAGCATCTTGCAGAGCACAGTCCCGTCCAAGACGTCGAAATCATCATCGCAGACCGTACCCCACTGCTCCAACCACAGCACCTCAACTCTACCACGAGTACCTCCGCCAACGATGCGCACTTTCGCTGTCACTGAAAAGACTTGTCAAAATAACTAACGCATGGACATGAAAATTAACCGTGCTGTATTCCAGGCCTACAGCCCAACAACTATTTAAATGAACATTCAGTTAAATGAATACTTGTTATTGGTCAGGCTTTAAAATTCTAGGCCAACTGCCGCCCTATAAGACACTGGATGCCGTACATACTTACATGACCCATAAACACCTCTCTCTCCAGTGTTGCCTTTGGGTCCGGGACTTCCCGGCAACCCTAAATTACCTTGGACATGGGGAGGTTGAAATTATATATAGAAATTACACACACACACACACACACACACACACACACACACACACACACACACACACACACACACACACACACACACACACACACACACACACACACACACACACACACACACACACACACACACACACAC